>PISX010023358.1:0-29937 GCA_004024625.1 Mellivora capensis
GAGCAAGGAGCCTGATGTGGGACTTGATCCCAGGACCCTGGGATCATGACCTGAGCCGAAGGCAGCTGCTTAACCAACTGAGCCACCCAGGCATCCCTCTTTCTTTCTTTCTTGAGTATTTAAAACATTCTAACAGCCAGCTGGCTATTAATATAATATAATATATTTAATATAAATTTACATGATAGCACAAGTCGTTTGCATACTTTGCTCCAAGCCATGAGAGTATGCCCTATGAGGGCTAAGGTTCCAAAACAACGAGCACAGAGCCTCACATTATAAGTCAGTGAGTGAAGGAGGGGCAGACTTAATCAAAATTAAGTGGGTTGCTTATGGGTTGCTCCAAACCCTGCAGCACAGCCTGCTGGAGAACAAAAAAGTCATTCCAAAACGAGAGTCGTGGGTCCTTGATTTATCAGCTTTATGTTTTGAGATGCCACTCGGAGTCCTTAGAATGGGGCCTTTGACACACCCGGGTGGCAAAGGACAGGAAGGTGGCATCTGGCCAAAGCCTGGAGGAGTCTGGAGGATCTGCAAAAGGAGCAGCAGAAAGGGAGGGAGACCCCAGCAGAGAAGCCACACATCCCTGCAGAGGGCAGACCAGGCAGCTGTTGAGTGTAAACTGGTAGAGCCTTTAGGCTGGGGAGGTGGGTGAGGACTTGGCAGGACCCATCCAGGTAAAAAAACACACATCCCCACTGATCTAGCAATTTCCGTCCTGCAGAAATACTTAAAAATGTACCCCAAGAAGCCTGGATAAAGGTCTTTTCTGCAGCATTGTTTGCAAGAGCAAATAATTGGAACCAACTCAATGGACAGGGGGATGCTTATGTGTCGGCACTTCCTGCCCCTCCCCCCACCCCAAACTCCCGGTAACAGTTAAAGAGGGAAAGAAAGACCTGGAGGTCCCTTGAGGAACATTTCCAAGACCTGTTGGTGAGAAAAGCAAGTTACAGAACAATACAGGGAGTTTGGTCCTATTTGTATTGAAAATACTCACATGCTAAACAAAACTCTGTATTTATAAATGCACATGTATGCAAATAGCACACAGAAAAATTCTGGAGAGGTGCGTACCCTACTGAGAGCCACTCAGAGGAAGGCGAAAGAATGGAGTATGCCAGATTTTCCTCTTTTTCTGGATGCCTGGAATACTTATAACCAGGGTGCATTTGTGCATTCATGTATTAGTTGTGCAATTTTTTAAAAGATTTTGTTTATTTATTTGACAGAGACACAGCAAGAGGGGAAGCACAAGCAGGGGGGGTGGGAGAGGGAGAAGCAGGCTTCCCGTGGAGCAGGGAGCCCGATGTGGAGCTCGATCCCAGGACCCTGAGATCATGACCTGAGCAGAAGGCAGACACTTAACGACGGAACCACCCAGGCGCCCCAGTTGTGCAATGTTTTAAGGACATGCATAATACAGCTATTTACAAACATGTTTTATTGTTTGGACCCTGGCATCTAACAGACAGATGGGCTCCTATAAAGGGTGGTGGAGGTATGCTCCCTGCAGCCAGGGGCAGCCTCCTCTCCGGGCTCGTCTCGTCCTGCAACACCTTCCCCAACAGACAGTCTCCACCAGACCCTGCTTCTGCTCCCAGCACAGGCAAAGACCGTAGGGAAAGGCCTGCAACTCTGAAGGCCTGTTTTTGAAGTTGTTTAAAAGGAAAAAGTACCCCCCCCTCCAAAAAAAACCACACACATACTCAGGTCTGGGGCCAGAGTACACAGTTCCCAATTCATTAAAGAGCAAGGCCCGGAACACATCAGCCTTCCATCCAGGTCGGATGCATTTAATGAGCTCATGATTGGATTGGGTTGATTAGGTTAGATTAGATGGACAGGTGTCCTTAACCATTCCACAGTTCCTGAAGTCGCACTCTGCCCCTCTCTACCCCCGTGTCCTCAGGCCTGGCTGCCTCACAGGGACTTCACCATCTCCCTGCCCCCTTTGGAGACAAAGTGTACTCTCACTTCTTGTGAGTCTGTCTCTGGGAGTGAGACTTAACCTGTGCATGCCCCAGCACCTGTCCCAGGGACCAGGATATAACAGGGGCTCAGTCAGTGTTTAGTACATTGAATTGAACTGATCTGAGCCCTCCCGCGCCTCCACCAAGAGGCCTAAAGGGAGCCAGCAGCAGGAGCAGACTGCACCAGGCTGGGAAAGTTTCCCCCACCCCTGGGCTGGTCAGGCTCCTCTGAGGCCAAGCCCCAGACTGGCCCCATCGCCAAGGCCACTGCTTCTGGGACCCGAAGGGAGAAGGCAGGGGACAGTGTGGTGCTCAGTGCTGGCAGATGGAGGACAGGAGTTTGAGGTCAGCCGCATTTAGAACCTCAGAAGGAGTGCACGTAGGGACTCCTCCCTCTCTGAGGGGACACAGCCTCGGGAGAGACATCATTGTGCAGGCAAGTCTTTCAAGACATCATAACCGATGTTTACTGAGTCCAGAATGTGTCATATCTGTTATCTTAGGGAAGCCTCTTGAACGGAATAAGGTAGAAGTCATTGGAAACCATTTTATAGGAAATCAAACTGGAGCACAGGAAAGTGAAGAAACTTGCCCAAAGACACACCGCTAGGAGGTGATTCAGCCAGGAATTAGGGTCAGTTTGACACCAAAGCCTCGGGCTCCAATCATTTAGAAATACTGCCTTTGGTTGCCCTGGGGTGTTTCTGCTTCTCTTCTGGCCAGGGGAATAGGACAGGTTCTGAGGAACTCAGAGAGGGAGAAACCAAAACATAGGAGGAGGTCTGCCCCTGGGCAGGTACTGTGGGAAGCCCCCAGGTGCGGGAGAAGGAAGGCCAGCTCCAGAAATGGAAAGGAAGGGAGAGGAGAGGAGGCCACTGAGACACATTCAGCACAGGCACAGCACCTCCAAAATGGATGGAGAGAAGGTCAGGGCCCATAAAGACACGAGAAGGAGCCAAGGGCAGCTGCCGCCCTGGGTCCTGTGGGCTGTGCTTCTGTCTGGTTTCTTCCTACTAAGATCGTAATATATGCTTACTGGAGAAAATTGGTGGGGAACAGAAAAGTAGTAAAACATAAGCCATAGAACTCGCCCTTAGAGGAAGGAATGGTTTTGCATTTGGCATCTTTCCTTGCGGTTCTCTCTCTGTATACTTTATTGTTCGTTCTGCAAGGAGCAGATTACCTCAGATGCTCACTCGGGAAGGGGCCTGGGAGCTGAAGGCTGCAGAGAGGCTGCAGACCCACGGCAAACACAGCGGTCTAGTCCAGTGCCCGCTGAGAGCCGGAGCCAATGAGCTGCTTCCGGTTCCTGCAAGTGTGTGGCTCCCTGCTCTCCCCGCCTCTCCCCGCCCCCCCCACCCCCTTCCATTTCCCCTCTCTCCCACTGTCTCTTCTGCCTTCTTTTTTCCCCCTCTCCCTCCCTCCTTCCTTCTCCCTCCCTCTTTCTCTGTGTGTCACTCTTTTCAGAGACTACAAATGAATAGTGGTGTCTTTGTGTGGCTCTCTCTCTTTGCCCCCACCTCCCTCTCTCTCTCTCTCTTTCTCTCATTATTCCTTCTTCTCTCTCCTTTCAGATACCACAAGTGATGTCCCTGCACCTCCCCATCCTCTCTGTGCAGGCAGGATCCCACCCCTGTTTGCACATTTGCACCGGTTTTGCCTCCTCAGAATGCCAGCTTGCACAAAGCAGGCTTGGAGACCAGGCCCTCTCTCATTAGGGCACTGGGTGGGCCCGGTGGGCCCAGGCCACAAATTCCCACAGTCACCGCTAATGCAGTGTTCACTCTGATGCTGCTCTTTCCTTCCGCCCCTCCACCTCATTTCCCACAGACATCTCCTGTAGCGTCGTCGGAGCATCCCATCATAGTCCACTGGGCGCCACTACCAAAGTCGACTCCGTCCTTCCTTGTTCTCAGGCTGTCAGGACCACTGGTGTGACAGTCGCCCTGAGGGAGCACCAGCCAGCACCTACTTTAACCAGGCTGCCTGATTACAACCACTCTGGGAGATAGGGAGGCTTCCTCGTGCCCATTTCACAGATGGGGAAACTAAGGCTAAGTGGTAGAAAGATGCAGTTCGAATGCAAACCTTTGAGTTTCTCTCTACTTTCCCACCCTGTATCTGAGCTCAGAGGCTTCCCAAGGGGCCAGAGCCTTTGATGGCTCCTTGTGGGCCAGATTCCTGCGAACCAAGAGGAAACAAGACTCTCTATTAAAGAGAATGCATTTCAGACCTCCCCATCCCTTCCTAATGCCAGCTTCTCTTTGAATGTGATTGATGTTGCTTTACTTTATAAGCTTTTAAGAAGCCACTTAATGATCGTAACCTACTTCCCGAGAAGTAGCAAACATTGCCGTTATTATGGCTATTCCCCTAGGCTTATCCATTTCTTCAATCGGTCCTAGCAGAAATAAGGATGAGTCACTGTGAAATCTTCCAAGGAAACACACTCCTGTTTGGTCCACGCACCATAGCAACAGTCAAACACCACAGTTTTGTGCTGTACACACCAGGCATCTTGGCGGCACGGGGGCCCACCTGGGGCTGCGTTCGCTGCGCTTTGGCTTTCCCGCGTGTTTTTGAGCAGGGGACTGGATTACTCACCCTCTTCCCAGTGGGGAAATGCGTGTGTCACGGCAGATCAGGAAGGAGGGCTGAGCTCCCTGACTGCTGCCTTGCTACAGGGGAGAGAAGCAGCAGCAATTCAGCTCCAGCCTAGAGGGTCATAGTCATGACTCTGTCATTGAACCCTAACATGGCCATGGGCAGCTCACTATACCTCTTTGGGCCTTGGACTCTACTTGCCTAGTGGGCAAATAATGTCTGTTCATCTCATTCAGCTCTTGACAGAGTCAGATTGGATAATAATCGTGCGATTATTCGGTCATGGAGTGAATACATCACTCTTTCTGGATGGAGAAGCAATGGCGCATAGTAGAGTCACGCGCATCTGATTCGAGTCTGCTCTTCCCTTGGGAACAGCACGTACCCCCGGCACTGAGATGGCCTGTGGTGGTGGCAGCAGGGGCTCTCGCTCCTGCTTCCCAATGCAGGAACAGAATGGGTTTATCCTTTCATCTAAAAACCACTGAGAAAACAAACAATGTGTGAACAACAGTTTTCAAGAGTACTGAATAGTAGAGAACAAAGAAGAGCGATCCCAGAGAGATGGAAAACGAAGCAGTGAGCCCTCTGACCGTCCCAGTGTACCTCCTTCAACGTGTCCAGGCCACAGTGTGTGGAGGGGCCGAGGCAGAGCCCTGCGGACTCCCTGAGTTGAGGACCCAATGAGTCTGGAAAGACCAAGGCAACTAGAGTTCACAGCACAGGGTACCAATAAGGAAAGAACCACAAAGAGAGGGAAGTCCAAAGATCTCTAGAGCATCTGCCACAGAATTCATGTTCCTCACTGGACTGTGCCTATGAGGAAATTATGCAAGGCCAGGGAAAGAATGAGCTGAAAGGCCTCGGGGAAGCAGTGCACGACACTCACACAGGGTTGGGGGTGCTGCCTGGAAACACTCATAATTCACAGCACATGGGGGGTATCCAAAAGATCTTGTGTCAGCAGTAGCAAATAATTAGCTCTAGATTAAAACTGCCCTGCTTCCACCTAACAAATCCTAAAGCAAAACCCAAAGGGTCAACTTAATTGTGTCCCAGAGCAAAGCTCAAGAAAATTTACTGAAATACAGAAATATCTGACACCCAACGTGACAATATTCACAATGTCTGACACTCAATCAAATACTACCAGGCATGCAGAGGCAGGAAAATACAATCTATAATGGGGGAAATGATCAACCCATTGAAACCAACCCAGAACTAACACGTGTGAGAAAGAGCCAGCAAGAACATGAAAAGAGTTATAACTAAATATATATATATATATATATATAACTAAATGCCATACATTCAGAGTATGGTCCCAGAATATATATATATTTAAAGACCCAAATTGAGCTTCTAGAGATAAAATCTACAATGCCTGAAATGAGAAATAAGTCAGAGGGGATTAATAGCAAGTTAAACATTGCAGAGAAAAAAATGTGTTAACTGGAAGAAATGGTAATGAAACAGAGAGAACAAAGAATTTTTGGAAAGGAAGAGTATCAGTGCGCCATGGGACAACTTCAGGTGGCCTAGCATATGTGTATTTGGAGTTTTTGAAGAAAGGGGAGGGGTGGAAAAATATTCAAACAAATGATAGCCGCATCCTTTCCAAATTTGATAAAAACTATAAATCTACAGATCTGAACAACTCAACGAACCCCATTACCAAGAAACATGAAGAAAACCACACCAAAATCACTCAAAATAACAAGAAGAGAAAATCTTCAGAGCAGCCGGAGAAAAATAACTCATTACATACAGAGAAACAAAGATAAAAATGACAGTAGATTTTTCATTGGCAATAAATCCACCGGAGAGGCCAGTGAGGCACACCTCCACATACCAAAGATGAAAAAAACTGTCAATCAAGAATTGTATGCCAATGAAAATATCTTCCAAAAAATAAAGGCTTTTTTAATGTGTTAAAACAGGAACTCCAGTGGATCCATCACCAGCAGATTTGTATTGCCAGAGATAAGAAAGTTCTTTAGGCTTATCGTTTTAGGAAAATGATACCAAATCGAGATTTAAATCCACACAAAAGGAATGAAGAACACTAGATATGCTAACTACATTGGTCAATATATAAGATTTTATTCTTGATATATAAATTTATTTAAAAGACAACCGACTGCTAAAATAATAAGAATGTATTGTGATTTTTTTTATAATGCATGTATAAGTAAAATGAAAGCCAACAGTTGCATAAAAGCCAAGAGAGGAGAAAAGGAAGAATACTATTACAGGACCCTTAGACTACGTATGAAGTGTTATATATCCCATGAAGGCAAACACTGAGGAGTGAAAGATGTGCCCTGTCAACCCTACAGCAACCCTTAAAATATCAAAACAAAAAGTTACAGCTAATAATCCAACAAAGGCATAAACGGAGTCACCAAATATACTTAATTGGCCTCATAGAAGGCAGAAAGTGAGGGGAAGGGGAAAAGAAAACAAAAGGGACCAAAAGAACACATAGATAAAGAACAGCGTAACTAAGACGATAGACTTAAATCTAACATGTCAATAAGTGCATTACACAAAAATGGTTTAAGTACCGCAGTTAAAAGGCAGATTGTCAGACTGACTAAAAAAGCAAGTCCCAACTGTATATGGGTTACCAAAAAAAAAATGTTTAACTATAAAGGTACAAACAGAAGAAAAGGGTAGAAACATATATGCCATACTCATATGAATCAGAAGAAAGTTGCAATGATTATACTAAGACAGACAAAGTAGATGTCAGAGCCCATAATATCGTCAAAGGTAAAGAAGGTTATTTCCTAATCGTGAAAGTATAGATTCCTCAAGAAGACACAACAATCCTAAACATGTATGCTTCTAACAGAAAGCTTTATAAATATGTCATAAAGCAAAAGAAAAGAAAAGAAAGCATAAAGCAAAAGAAAAGAAAACAAAGAAAAACAGACAAATTCACAATTATAGTTGGAGATTTCACAATACGATCAGTTTTCTCAATAACTGATAAGACAACTGGACAGAAAACCAGCAAGGATGTAGAAGGTTTGAACAATACTATCAACCAAGTTCACCTCCTGGACATTTACGCAGCCCTCTCAGCACCCACGGCAAAGTACACTTTCTTTTCATGTACACACAGAACATTTGCCAAGATAGACCACATCCTGGACCATAAAACAAATTTCAATAATGTCAAAAGGATTCAGGTCATACAAAGTGTGTTCTCTGATCGTAATGGAATTAACTTAGAAATCAATGACAGAAAGATAGCTGAAAATCCCCAAATATTTAGGAGCTAAATAAGACACTTCTAAATAATCCATGAGTGAGAAGAAATCAAAAGGGAAATTAGAAAGTATTGTGAACTGAATAAAAATGGAAGTCAGACATGTAAAAAATTTTGAATGCCAGTAGAGCAGCCCTAGAAAGGAAACTTATCAAATTGAATGCCTTTATGAGAAAAAGAAGAAAACTCTCAAATTAATAACCTCAGCTTCCATGTTAAAGAACCAGAAAAAGAAGAACAAATTAAACTACAAGTAAACAAAAGAGGATTGGGGAATTGAGATAGCAGAGGACTGGGGGACCCTAAGTTTGTCTCATCCCTCAACTACAACTAGATAGTTGTCAAATCATTCTAAACACCCAAGAAATCAACTGACGTTCTGAGAAAACAAATGTCGCATGTCTTCATGCGTAGAAAAGCAACCGCCATTTGAAAGGTAGAAGGTGAGGAGACTTGAATCTGGTGTGGCATAGCTAAGGTTACAACAATGGGTAGGGAGCCAGGTTAAGGAGGCTATTGCAAGGTATGATAAGCAGTGGGATGCAAAATCAGAACTTTTAGAAGTCTGCTACAGTGGGAGACCTGCCCGGCTTAAAGGTGCTCAGGTGGTGAAGCGGAGTGGGATCTCCATGGCGACATTGTGGTCTGGGGATCCCCTGGGTTGTAAGAAGAATGGGAAGCACCCAAGTGACCCACTGTTCCCAGGCTTGGGAACAGGGAAGCCAGCTGAAAGCAGTAAGGCTAGGTGCCGGCTTTCTGCTCTTTGTTGCCATAAACTGCAAACCGCTGGACCATCAAGTGACCACATTCCTGGGATGGGTCCAGCAAAAGGCAGAAGCATGGGGAGATCCTCCACAGAAAGAACAACATATGGGTCTGCACTGTGGGAGTCCCTAAAATTTGGGGTTTTGAAACTCAGTTGTGTGCCTGAGATAAAAACGCTCAGTTACAGGCCAGGTGAACATGGAGTTCTGACAGAAACCGGGGAGACAAGAGTGATTGATTGCTCTTCTGTGAGGACTCACTGAAGAGTGGAGGGCATGAATTTTCAGCTCCAAGGCTAAAGAGTGAATTGTCCATATTAATCCCACCCATCATGGCTGAAAGTTTCAGGGAGCAAAACAGCACCACCTAGTGGAAGCCAGAGCCGCTTATAGGGAGCCTTGCCTCGGCACACTGGAGGTTCATTTCCACTAGAGCAAGTCCCCCTGAGGATCAGTGCAACAGGCTCCCTCCCCCAGAAGCACAAACAACTCCCTCCCACCAGGTTTGCAGGTCATGGAGGGCTTCAAAGCTTCAGCTCTAGGGGATAATGGTATCTAGCATTCTTTGCACTTTTATTCTTCAGTTTTTTAGAATTTTTTTTCAGTTACACAAAAATAGACTCAAAATGGATGGAAGACCTGAATATGAGACAGAAATCCATCAAAATCCTAGTGGAGAACACAGGCAGCAACCTATTTGACTTCAGCCACAAAACTTCTTGCTAGACAGGTCACCAAAGGCAAGAGAAACAAAGGCAAAAATAACTATTGGGACTTCATCAAGATAAAAAGCTTTTGCACAGCAAAGGAAACAATCAACAAGACTGAAAGGCAATCGACAGAATGGGAGAAGATATCTGCAAATGACATATTAGATAAAGGGCTTGTATCCAAAATCTTATCAAACTCAACACCCCAAAACCAAAAAATCTAGTCAAGAAATGGGCAAAAGATATGAACAGACATTTCTCCAAAGGAGGCATACAAATGGATGACAGACACATGAAAAAATGTTCAGCATCACTCAGCATCAGGGAAATACAAATCGAAACTACAATGAGATACCACCTCACACCTGTCAGAATAGCTAAAATGAACAACTCAGGAAACAACAGATATTGGCAAGGATACAGAGAAAGGGAAAACCTCTTACACTGTCGCAAATGCAAACTGGTGCAGCCACTCTGGAAAACACTATGGAGGTTCCTCAAAAAGTAAAACACAGAACTACCCTACAACCCAGCAACTGCACTACTAGGCATTCATGCAAAGAATACAAAAATAGTGATTCAAAGGGGCACATGCACCCTAATGTTGATAGGAGCAATATCCACAATATGTAAAAGATGGAAAGAGCTCAGATGTCTATCAATGGATGAATGGATAAAGAAGATGTGGTATAAATACCACATTTTTTATCTTATACCACATATACTACTCTATATCTATATATACTTTTTTATCTATACCAATATACATACACACAATAGAATATTATTCAGCCATCAAAAAGAAATCTTTCCATTTGCAATGACATGGATGGAACTAGAGGGTATTATGCTAAGCAAAATAAGTCAGTCAGAGAAAGACAAATACCATATGATTTCACTTATATGTGAAATTTAAGAAACAGAAGAGATGAACATAGGGGAAGGGAAGGAAAAATAAAGTAAGATTAAAACAGAGAGGGAAGCAAACCAAAAGAGACTCTTAACAATAGGAAACAAACTAAGGGTTTCTGGAGGGGAGGTGGGTAGGGGGATGGGGTAATTGGGTGATGGGCATTAAGGAGGGCACTTGATGTAACGAGCACTGAGTGTTCTATGCAACTGATGAATCACTGAATTCTATATACTATATGTTAACTAAATTAAATTTTAAAAAATAAAAATTAATTAAAAATAGAAGTAAACACAAGAAAGGAAATAATTAAAATCATAATAGAAATCAATGAAGTATAAAAATAAAGTTTTTGAGATGATTGATAAAATGGATAAACTTAGGGGCACCCAGGTGGCTCAGTTGGTTAAGTACCTGCTTCCAGCTTAAGTCATGATCTCAGGATCCTGGGATAGAGTCCCACTTTAGGCTCCCCACTCAACAAGGAGTCTGCTTCTCCTTCTCCTTCTCCCTCTGCCCCTCCCCCTGCTTATGCTCATTTTCTCTCTCTCTCTAATAAATAAATAAAATCTTTTAAAAAATGGATAAACCTTGAGCCAGAATGATCAAAAACAATGAGAAAAAACACAAGGTGCCAAAATTAAGAAGGAGAGAGGGGACATTAGTACAGGGTAAAAGGGTAATAAGAGAAAACTTAATAATTTTATGCCAATAAATTCAACAATTTAGGACTTGATGTGGGGTTCCAATGTTTCAAATTCACTCTCACTTACTTTCTGTAGCTTCTAGGGGCTGCATCCAGGGTGACCAACCATCTTGGTTTGCCTGGACTGAGGGGTCTCCTAGGAGGTGGGTCTTTCAAAGCTAAAACTGGGACAGTTGGTCACCCTAGGTGGCATTCCTCTTGTAATTCCACCCTTCCCCCTTCTCAGCAGGTCATTCAGAAGCCACAGCCACCCACAGAGGTATATCGCATACCAGACTTGACCCTGCCTTTGTGCTCTCTGGTCATCTACATGGGCAAAGGTCTTTGCTTGACCTTCTCTCCATACTGGCCCTGCAGATCAGAGGCAGGGTCTTGGAGGGACTTTCTGTTTCTCTCGCATCATGCCACAGATGCTCCTGATTATCGTCCCTTGCTTCAGGCCCAGGTGCCCTGGAGGGGTTGCTGTGTTCTTTGAAACCACTACTTGGGATGCATTAAAGTAGGGACTTCCAACTGCCAGAGCTAGAAGTGGCTTTGAAGATACTAATGCTCTTGTCCTGGCCCACCTCCAACCCCTCCCACACTAACCATTGAGCCTGGGGGTTCACTTCTGTTCTTTTAAAACTTTTCAGTGTTTCTGCCTCTCCCTGCCATACTGAGGTGCTCTGGAAAGTCAGACTTTATAGCCATCCCTGAGCCTATGCCCCCCTCACTCAAGCACCCAAATGGCTCCCTGTTGTCTCAGGAATAAACTATGGTTTCATGATGCCAAAGTTCAATATCTCCTATAATCCAGGTTCATATGTATGCAGTGCTCTATGCCCTGTAGGTTCCGGATTCTGACCTTTGTCTGCTCTATTTCCATTTCTCAGAATTCCATCTCTCTAGCTCCTCATGCACAAACCCAGCACTTCTCTTTGAGTTCACCTCAAATGCCGCCTCCTCCAGTAAACCTTCTCAGATGCTCACAGCTGAAAGTGTGGTCTTTTTCTCTGAATCAGCTTTGTCTGTGGCTCTTGCACTCTCTGCTGTGTGGGGGAGTTAATCACACACAGATGTTCTCTTGACTCCTAGATTCTAATCAGTACTTGACAGCAGGCTCCCCATCACCCAACTCTTGCCTAGGCCTAACCCAACCATGACCTAGTCCCATAATTTACCCCCAAAAACTCCCATGCTTCAGCGTGCACGCACACACACACACACACACACAATGCTGTGCTTGTTCACTTAAGATTCTGGGTTTTTGCCTATGCTCTTCCTCACCTGCCTTTCCTCCTGATCTGCTTGGTAACTCAACCACCATTTTGCAATCTCACCTTTTCTTCTCAAAGTCCCCAAACTCCCACCAGCTGCTGGGAGCACTCACTTCCCTCTATTTTTCCATCTCTGTATCTCTGTCCCCTCAGGCTACTGGTGGCACCTTCCATATGCCTTAATATCTGCCTAATGCCCAACAGAGGAGTTGGCCCCCCAGGAAGCACCAGCAAACATTGATCAAATGAATGATAAGTGCTAAGTCATGGTTACCTGGGGAGCAGGCAGCTCACCACCTCAAAAGCTTGTTCCAATTTACTTTATCCTGAACTAACAGCTGATTAACATTGCTCTGTGACCTTGGAAAGCTGCGCACTCTCTCTGCATCTTCAGTCCGTTCATCTGTAAAAGGAGGGGGTAGATCTGGTGGAAAGGAAGGCTCTGCCAAGTTCCCCCTTTTCTGATCCCAGTTCAATGACATTGAGTGTTTAACCTAAAATTTTCAATGTTTTATGTCTGGTCTCCTCGACTAGCCCATGAGGCTATCCTTCATCCTCCAGCTCAAGCCCAGCACCAGGCTGGGTGTCCCCAAGGCCCCACTGACTACCAGCTGAATAAGTATTAGACCACTCAGGGGTCCAGGATCTCACCTCCTGAGAGCAGGGTGAGAATCCATGCAGCACACATGCCAGAGACAGCCATCGTTCCCCCAGGTGCCACCTGGTTGTGTCCAAGTTATTTTTTCAAACGCTCCTGGTTCATTCATGAGCTCCCAGCTCAAGCAAGATGTTCTTTACTGAGGCACCTGGTGGCTCAGTTGGTGGGGTGCCTGACTCTTGATTTTGGCTCAGGTGGTGATCTCAGAGCTGTGAGATCAAACCCCGTGTTGGCTTTGCGCTCAGCATGGAGTCTGCTTGTCCCTCTCCTTCTGCTCCTCCCCCCGTGCTCTCTTTCTCTCAAATTAAAAAAAAAAAAAGGAAAGAAAAGAAAAAAGATATTCTTTACCTCCCCTGAGCAAGAGACGCATTGCCTCTCTGAGAGAGAAGGCCATCAGCTCCCGTAGTGAAAAGACAGGCAGCAGGCTGGTTATCTCAGCCCAGAGGGAATTTCTGATTGGAATGATGGCCCAGATGTCCGACTGTGGTAGGGAAGGTCCTGATGAAGAGGCTACTTTGTTGTAGCAGGGGGAGACAACTTAGTGTGTGCGTTAGCATCCCCTCTCCCCAGTCTGAGATGGAGTCCCGGCTCTGCCTTTATTACCTGTGGCATCTTGAACATGGGCCTTAATTTCTCAGGCTTCATCTGTCAAAGTGGAGGGAAAAGCCTGCCCATTTCCAAGGGCTCTTGTGAGCGTTCATAATAAACAATTTTAAGATCTGATATATCGGTTTTCATTTTACTTCACTTTTTACCCCTTCAACTGTATTGCCCGATTTTTCTCCCACTTCCATTCCCTCTCCTTAGCTTGTTGTGCCGCATGAGGCTGATGTTAGTGACACAGAAAGCATTCCCTTCCCACCATCTACCATCGAATGGTAGACATTTCGTGAACACTGGACCAAGGAACAGCTATCCAGTCACACCTGGGAGGAAGAATGAAGTTGCCCCCCATCCTCCTCCAAGTATCATCTGAATAGTAATAATTCACCTCAAGCTTTTCAATAGATCTAGAGGCCCTACTATGTGCTGTTAATTTCAGTAAATTAATTTCCCCCCCGAACAACACTGTCCAGTAGGCGTAGTGTGTCCCCATCTGAGGAACCAGACACTGAGAGGACGCAGCCCCAAACCCTTAGGCGACAGGGTTCTCATTCAAATCCAAGCCTTTCAAATCCACACATTGAACCACTGCCTACAGCACTTCACAGAGGATTTATTATCTTTCCATCTCAGAATTTACGCACATGCATTAATGTAAACTCAGAAAGACAGAATAGAAAGCATAAAAGTTTAACAATCAGAAGACATCCTGAATTTAATACTCTGGAATATTTTTCCAGATCTCCTTTCCTGCACGTAGATTTCATGGGTTTGAGGGTGTGTGCGTGCATGCATGTGCATGTGTGTGTGTGTGTTTAGAGCCATAATCATACAGTATAAGATGTGTATCCCCATTTATTCTATTGCAAGCATTTTCTCCTTCTTACTTACTCTCTATGCCCATCATTGTAGCAGTTCCATCAAATGGACATATTTTAATTTACTTATTATCTTGCTATTGTTGAGATCTTAATCTGTTTTCATGTTCAGCAGGTAAATAATAACATGCTGAACATCTTTGTGCATGGAGCTGTAAGACTATCTTCTTAGCTAATTTTAATTCTTTCCTTAGGCCAGTTTTCTGGAAAAATGAGGTTACCCAGTCAAGGGAAATGAGCATTTGTAAAGCTCTTGAAAAATGTATTGCCAAGGGTATTTTCCCAAGGATTTTCATGTAAAAAAAATAATAATAAAAGAGAAAAGGAGTAGAAGACCAAAGAAAGATGGATGGTTCCTGGACAGCTGACAGCCATAGACAAGAGCAAACGGGGCCTGCCAGCAACAAAGCTTTATCATGGACTGGGTTGTGTCAATGAGAAGCAGTAGCAAGAAGCAAAATGATGTATTCTTACTTCTCAGGAGGGAAAAAGAAGCAGATATAAATACTGCATGCAGATTAGTAAAATAAAAAGATTTTCAATCACTCCAAAAGCACAAGAGGGGTGTGCTTGCTTAAAAAATAGCAGAGCGAAATCTACTCTTATCCTAAAATCTCCCCCACCTTTTCCAGTGGACCACACCTCTGTGCTTTGAGAAAGAAGGCCTGGCATTAGGTCTGTCACTGAACAGTGCTGTGTCTGCTGGCCTCTCTGTGCCTTGGCTTACACGCCCGCCTTACTTACTTCCCAGGAGTTATTATGAGGATACCTAAGCTCATGTATATGAAGATCATTCTGTAAAATTTCAATCACTTATATGACTTGCGGATCAAAAATTAATTTCCTGTTCATTATCATTCATGGGATAAGGACCTTCACAGCTTTACAAAAAGCATCCCAGCCTAGTTTCTCTAAATGTTTTCAGTATGCCAGTACACTTTAGCTAGTTCCTATAAAATAAGCTAATATCAATTTCCAAAAGTGACATCTGCTCGACTTGTACTGGAAAGTTTGGGTTGTGCAAACCAAAGCACAACTTCTCCATTCTGAATCTGAGCAGGTACAGCCTCTGCCCTATGTCCCCCAACTCCAACACCAGATAAAATGGCACTGGTTCACATGTACCCTAACGCTGAGCTGACTTAACCACCGAGGACCTCAGAACCCTTCCAGAACCACCCCCCAACCCTGAGTCAGCCCCGGAGGCAAGACCACAGACTGGGGCTGTTCTATTCAGTTCAGTGAGCACCACTGGGACCCCCTGCTTGAAAGTGATCCTCCTTCTACTCTCCAGAGGGTAATTCCAGAGGGTTGGGCCATCAGTGAGGCCAGCCCTGCCAATAGCACACATCACTCAGCATTTTAAGCTACACACCTCTTCCACCTTGACTTCCAGCTATCACCTTCACAGCCACCTCCTCAGGCAGGTAGGGAAACGACAGGTGTAGAGATCCGGGAAGACACCTCAGGTCACATAGTTCTTCCCTTTGATTTATGGTTGAGGTATCAGGGTCCAGAAAAGAGGGGTCACACTGTCCCCATCACCCCAATATTGAATATGAAGTTTTCCTAAGCTAGGCATTCTCCAACCAGAGTGTGTGTCAGAAGCGGAGAGAAGAGGTTCAATGCCTATTCCTAGGCCCAACCCCTCCTATGTTAGAGTCTCTGAAGGCAGGACCCAGGAGTCTGTCTTTCTATCAAGACTCCCAGTAACATGGATGCACCCCAAAGTTGGAAAACTCTGGAATGAAAAATAGGACCAGAAGACCCACTTTACCACTCAATGCCCAGAGCCCCAAGTTATGCAGCTGACAGCCCTAATTTAGTTCTCCCTGGCAGGTGTCTTAGCTTCACTCCCTCCCCACCGCCTTGAGCACACACAAAAGCATGCACATTCACCAGGCTGGCCTACTGAAGGTTGGGGAGGTTAAGTGAACCGACGAGTTTCAAATCCAGAGAGAGCCATGCACGATGTGGTCTGGGCCTCCCAACAGATGGTCAGCAGCTTTGGGAGAAGCTCTGTGGCTTCAGAAGTTAATCCTGGGCAGCTGGGGAAGGGCTGAAAATAGACCCAGCTCCTTCCGACAAAGCAGCTCACCTGCTTGAAGATGCCAGCTCGATGGGACATCTTTAGTCTCACATAATTTAATAGCCGATCCTGCCCATTAATTTCTTCCTGAGAGCAATCCCTGATGGGAACTACACTGATTCCTGATGAGTCATTCATTGGCCAGTAAACTTTATGGAGCAGCCCAGGCCTCCCAGCCCTGAACATCTGACACATGACAGTGGGGACATAAGGCTCTGATATGGGGACGTTGGGAACTTGGAAGGAGTCCGCAGATAGCCACAAATGCGGCTTCAGGCCTGGGAAATTAGACCTATGAGCTCTGTTAATATGCTTACTCCCCAAAGAAGGCTGAATCCTCTCTGGGGGACTGAGAAGGGGTTAGACACCCCTCCCCAAACGGTCAGGAGTGATGATCAAACAGCATCAAGTTTGTCTATGTTTTACTTGAGATCTTTGTATTTCTACTCCCTTCCAAGTTCTTCTGTTAACTTCTGCCTAGATTTTCCAACACAGAGAAGATGTGTCTCACTATCCCTCTTCCCCCACATCGTGGATGTGCATATGCACGTCCACACACATTCACACACACACACACAGAGCTATGTGCCCATAGGGTCTGTGGCTCATGGTAAAGGCTCTATGGGGTAAGCTAGTTAGAGCTTTGAGTGAGAAATCCAGGAATGATCCAGAAAAGTGAAGTCTAGCCCCACTTCTGCAGCCCACTGGTATGACCACAGGCAAATCACTTGGAATTTCTGGACCTCAGTTTTTCCATCTGTCAAGCCGGTTGGACAAGATTAATGGTTTGCAACCTAGCTGCAGGAACAAAATCCTCTAAGCATTTGAGTCCCACGCCAATGCAAATGAGTCCTAATCTCTGAGGTGAGCCCAGGGTATCTGTGGTTTGTACAGCTACCCCAGGGGAATTCTGACACAAAGTGTGGGTTGTGGACCCCCGCCCTGGGTGAGCCAGTTCTGCTACTCGGTTAAGTCCACCATTTATCAAGGAAGAGACAAGGCCGAGAGAAGACGGAGTAGCTGCCTTTCTTCTGATTCCCAGGAAGAGAGGCCAAGGGCGGAAAGGCTCAAACTGTGCCATCTGGGACTCAATTTAATTTAGGAATTTCCTGAATAGAAAGAAAAGAATGTTCTGAATATAAAATCAGACAAAGAAAGCCCTGGGCTTGAGGTTTCTTAGCAGAAGTATGCTGCCAAGGGACAGGAAGGGATTCCTCCTCATGGGCTCCAGCCTGGAATCCAGGATGAGCTGGGGGGCCTCAGGGGGGCCTCAGGGGACCCCCAGCCATCCAGTGATCACAGGGAGACCTCCCTCCTTCACTCTGGGCCTGATGATGCTCTCTGAGAACCTCCTCAGGCCTCACGGGAAAGTCCTTTTACAGCCCCAAAGAAGTCCCTTCTCTCCACCCCTCATTTGTGCCTCTGTAAAATAGGGAATGTGGGAGGTAAGTCAAATATCTTACCCCTTCAACTCTATGTTGCACAGTAACACCTCTAAAATTGAAGGGGTCTTCCAGTCGGTGGCTTCTTACCATTAACTGGCAGGATACTTTTTTCCAAAGTGGTATGCAAAATAATGACACATCTTACAATGGTTAGCATCTGGCAATGGTTAGCATACAATGGGGAAATACGGCAGTATCTCTGGTCCCTTCCAACTCAAACATTCTAAACATTCCAATCCATGACTCTGTGGCCTTGGGTCCAGATCATACTTATTGTCAAAGAGTATATCCATCAAGCCCTATGGAGAAGCATCGGTTCCTTCTAGTTCTTTCTCATTCAGTGTTATCCACGGACCAGTAGCATCAGCAGCATGAAGGCATCAGAAACACTGGCTGGTCAGAAACTCAGAGTCTCAGGCCCCACCTCAGACCTGCTAAGTCAGCATCTGCATTTTAACAAGAGCCCTTAGTAGTTTTAGGCACATTAAAGTGTAAATATAAAATCATGCTGGGATATTTCACACTCCCCCTCCACCAAACACACACACACACACACACACACACGTTCACCAGGAGCACTCAGCCCAATCCTCACTCTAAATAGCCATTGTGGGGCTCCAGTTCATTCTGTTTACCGTGCTCTCACATACAAAGCAGTTTGTTTAGAGCCTGAGAGAGGAAGGAAGACCCTGAGAGCATGTAGGGAAATACTGTCCCTTTAAGAGCCAGAGGTGATGCATGTAGACAATAGCACCTTCTTAAATGGCACAGCTGAGGCAGGGTCTGGACAAGCACCTCCAGCATCCCTCCACTCCCTCTTCCTGGACATGTGACACCTGTTCTGCTCCTCTCCTTCCTGGGCCTCACCCTGAGAACCCTCCTTAACCTTTAGAGAACCCGTCACTTGAGTTCCCTGATACCCAGTCCAGTTCCGGCTGCTCATCTCTGCCCCCGGACCTCAACTTTACATCTGCATTTCCCATCCTCCTCATGTCCCTCTTATATCCACCCTGACAGGACTCCTCAGGGCCCACCATCCATCCATCTATTAATTCAGCAAATATTCACCAAGCATCCGCACACCTGGGGAACCCACGGATGCTTAAGACAAGGCCCCACCCCCTGAGGAGTTCACAGTCCGGTGAAGCCAACCAACATGTGAACCACTGTTGGTAATGCCTCGCGGTTAGTGCTAGGAGAAACAAAGCATTGGGTATTATAGGATCCAGAGGAGGGCTTCTCACTCAAACTTCAAGGTCAAGGAAGCCTACCTGGAAGAGTTGCTACCTGAACTAGTACTGAGGGATTGTCAAGCATTAGCTGGGTGAAAAGTGAGAGGAAAAGCATTCCAGGCATCGTGAACAGCCTAAGAAAAGACAGAGAGGCAAGAACCAGCTTGTGAGCAATTTGTATTGCAGAGCATAAAGTCCAGATCAGGACATGGAGAGAGAAGAGGATGGGAAGCAGGCAGGGCTGGATCAAGCAGGACCTGGCAGGCCAGATTAAGCATTTGGATTTTAACCTTAGGAGCTGGCTCTTCCCTGATTTCTGCCATGCTGCCATGCAACCAAAACTTAATGAGAACCTTCAAGGTATCTTGCAACAGGTGAAGTTGGTGTCATAAAGAAGCACCAGGCAGCCTCTGTTCCCAAAACCCTGAGGTGAGGCCTTTGGGACAGAAAGACATCGTATCACAGAAAGATAAATGGTGGCACAGGGCAAAGCATCCAGTGATCAGATGAGAAGGTCTACTGGAGTCAAGAGAAGAGACGGTGGACAGATGAGCCGGGACAGCTTCCTGGAGGAGGCAAGACATGAGATGCAAATAAGCAAACTCAGCCATACTATAGGGTTGCAAAGGAGACAAGGGATTGGGAAGTTCTCAGAAGACTGGGTGACCTCTGAGACCCTAGGAAAACCAGAAATGACTCTTGGGGAATGAATAGTCCTGGGACAGGAAAGGAAAATGTAGCAACTGAGCCAATTAATTGGCGAGGAGGGGAACTAGGGTAAGAATAAGTCAGGTGGCTGGAGCTCACTGGGGGATGCCCTAGGAATACCCCCGTGGGCAGGCATCCGGGGTCAGATCCCACGTGCCCAAGGCTGGCATTTGGTGGAGAGGGCCTGCCAGCCTCATAAACACCCACTGAATTCTCATTGTTTTGAGATTTTGAACCTAGGAAGGTAATTGCATTAGACACAGTTGACTCTTCTGCAGTGAATTCCTAGATTGCTGGGAGGAAGACAGCCACCCAAAGCCACCCTGGGAAATGCGGAAAGGAGAGCCCCGACCTGGGGGCCAACGTGGGTTCGGTGAAGGGGGGTGGAGCTCGGCCAAGGCCACGTGCCCAATGACAGCGGAGTTCCCTGAGCCTGCTAGCAGTGTGGCAGGAGGTGTGCCAAGAATTCCTTCTGCCCACCCCACGCACACCCTGGACTCTGAGCGTCTCCCCACTGCCAGGTCACCGCTGATCACTGCTTCTCATCGGGGTCAATATAAGAGGACACCCTACCCCTGTGTTTCTATCTGAGTGATAGCTTATGAGACACATGACTGAAGTCTAAATAACTAAGCCGTGTTTCCTTGACAAATGAAGGCTGGAACGCTGGAGATGCCATGGTTGCTAAACCTGCACCATAAGCTTTTCTGTAATGATAAATTCTCACTGGCGTCAGGCAAAGCTGAAAGTCACAGGCACCCCCGAGGACCGTCTTCTGAAAAATTGTGCCTTGCACAGACACAGCTCGGGAAAAACTCTGATTATTGATTTCCCTCACGTGACTGCACTCTGTTAGTGGTAAAATTATAGAATCCTGGAATGTTGAAGCTGGGAGAGCCCTAAGAGACCATCAGGGGCTAGTCTGTGCCAAGCCGCCTCCTGGATTTGCTTTTGGAGAAACCAAGGTCCAGGGAGGAGAAGTTGCCTTGGTAACTGTCTTGCTACAACAGATCCAAGAGCATAGTCAGTTGAGCCCAACTTTGTGCCAGCCTTAGGGAAGAAAAATCTGTCACCTCCCTCCAAAAAGCTTAAAGGCTAGTAGGAGGCAGGCATGTCAGCCAATAAAGTGTTGCAGGTGCTGGGATAAAACCCAAGGCTGGACACCAGGGTCCAAAGGCAGGAGGAAAGGATGGAGAGGGCTTCTTGGTAGAGGGGCACAAAAGCCAATGAGGTGTTTGCAAGTTGAAGAGCAGGAAGAACCATCCAGGCAGGGAGGCAGGAGAACAACCATGGAGAGGCCATGGGGCCCTATGGTTTGGAGGAAGACAAGAGGAGAGGCAGGACGTTGGATCATGGAGGGACTTCTGAAGAAAAGGAGCTTGGATTTCATCAGAGAAGATGGTGACGTGGTCAAGTTTACGTTTTAGGGAGATCAGGTGGGGGTCAGATCGGGGGGCTTGTGTATGGGAAGCGGGAGGGCTACTTAGGAGATTGTGCAATGATGAGGGAGGGAGGGAGCTGGGGACAGTCTCAACTTGTCAAGAAGAGGGGGCTCTTACATGGATTTGGAAGATGGAGTCAGACTTGCTCACCCATCCAGTGGAGACTAAGGGAGAGGGGGGCGCTCAAAGTCCTTTCCTAGATCGACCATGTCATTCCCTCCAACTTCCAGTAAGATTCATAAGGTCTAAAATCAAGAACCCGTATTTCCAATGTTCTTCGAGTTACAAGTTGAACGTCCGCACAACAGTCATCACAAGTGAGTTACTGCATATTATCTGGTTAGTAGAAACCTCCCTTCTAACTCAGGATAAACTACCACCTGGGATTTCCTTACATTTGAGGATTTGAGTCCTGCTAAACCAAGTATCCCCAGCCATAGGCAGAAGAGGCCAACTGCTATAAAAATCTACCCTTGAATCTGAGAGGTTTGACACAACAAAGTTTATTCCTTACCCATGCTACACCCCAGTGCCATTGGCAGCGGAGTTCTGCCCCACACACTTAGGGATCTACAATTCTACCATCTTGTGGCCCCATCCTCCTCTAGAGTATCCACTCTCCACCGCCTCACCGAAGGAGTCCCACATCACTTCTACCCACATCTCACAGGTGAGAACTAGTCACATGCCTCATCTAGGGGCAAAGGAGGCTGGGAAGGGCAACCCACCCAAAGAAGATGGGAAAGAACCTCACTATAAGATCCCCCATGGTCTCTGCACGCTGCCCAGAGTTTATCTGTGCAGTGGACTCTTGGTTTACAACAGAGATGCTCTGGCACTGGAGCTCATTGGACAGGACTTGCCCAGCCATCGCTGACCCAGAGACCGCAAACAAGCAGGGGCGCCCTGTATCCTGGAGGTCAGTGAGCCCAGATCGTGTCCAGCATCCTGTGCCCCTGCCCCTCCATCCTGAGGACAGGACTCAGCTGTCCACCTACCAGCCTCCCTAATGCCAGGAGCTCTCTGTTTTCCACATGTTCTTCCTGACAGATAGCTCTTCCCTTCCGCACCCGTGGGAGACAGAGGCTCTAAGGCAGTTGTCAAGAATTACCGCAGCCCAGAGAAAGGACCGAGAGAATGGGAGTGATTCATCAAGAAGACGTATAAGCCGATTGGGCAACTCGTGATCAGAGCTGCTTAGCTACCCAAAGGGATAGCAGGATAAATTACAGCCAGAAGAATTAACAATTACAGCCTTGGCATTTTATACTGTGAAGTCATTCCGATCACCTGTCACTGGGCTTTTAAAGTTTAGGGGGAAACGTTTGGGGGTGCCTGACTCTGCATTTATATCTTACTTTGAACAACTGAAGGATGGGTTCCTGGGAAAGATGGTGAGAGAGATATTTATAAGTGAAATATTCTCCTTGGGTTACTCTTTCAGACCCATTTTTCCCCCCAATCCTATTTGATTTCTAGTAGGTAATGGCCCCTAGCGCTGGCTTTCCGTAATATAAGCTGTGCTCTTTCTCTCTGCCCCCTAATGTCGCTGTCAAGTAGCTAATGATTCAAAAATGGGCGTGGCGGCATATACACGTAACTGACATTTAAAGGACCCGGCCAAGCCCTTTGTGAAAATCAGGGATCCTTGAATAATTAAAATAACCCCTTTTGTGCCTCAATTTTGGGTGCACCTTGTAGATTGGCTTTTCTTAAGACTCTGGATTCTTCTGCCGGTGACAAAAGTCAGAATCTCTGCTATATTAAGCACCTCCTCTGTGTCACACAAGCAGTGTGTTGGATTCTGTTCAGACGTTATCCAAAAACTCTCCACGACAGAGAATAATATTCCTAGTTCACAGAGGTAACAGATACTCAGTGAGGTTCAATAACTCGCCCAAGGTCACTAAGCCAGCAGGTGGTTTCAAGCTTAGAATTTCTGACTGCAAACCCCTAATTCTTTCCACTCTCCATACAATCCCCAAGTAAAGTGCCTGCCTGTGGGCTTCTCTGGACGACCCCAGAGACAAGTCAGCTTACTAGCGTGTTTAAAAAGCTCCCAGGAAAGGCAAGACTTGAATCCACAGGGCTGTAGACAGCGTGATGGTTGACTCCATCTATGGGATCAGGCTGTCCCTCACAGGTGGCTGGGCAGTACCCCAGAAGGAGAGCTGAACAGGGCGAGGGAAGAGGAGATAGCTGGTTCAATGTGTGGCATAACCAGGAGTCAAAAGACTTGGGTGCTTGTCCCAACCGTGCCTTCCACCTGTTAGATGATCTCAGGCAAATCATTTTGCTTCTGTGAATCTCAGTCTTCTCATCTGTAAATTGGGGATAATATGGCAGTCCCACCTAGAGAGAGAAAAGTAAGACCTACCGTGGCGCATCCTGAAACAGACAGGAATCTCCTAATGGGTTTCTGATAGTAAATGGCTTCTTTTCAGTGGCAGCAGCCATCACTGGGATTAGACCAGGAGGGCTATCTTGGAGTGGGATCTACAGGACAATGCTGCAGGACTTCGGCATCAGACTGTCCAAGTCTGAATCCCGACTCCTCCACTCACCAGGAGCGGGGCCTTGAGCAAGTTTCTGCATGTTTCTGCCTCATTTTCTTCCTCTGTATACCAGGGATAACAGTAGTACCTCCCTCCTACTTAATCAATATAAAACCATGACCAGAGGGTGTCTGTTCAAGCTTCCCCCATCCTCCCCTTCCCACCCTCTTTCGTGGTGGGAAGATGCCATCTCCCCACCCTCAAGCAGGATGGCCGAGGGCCTATGGGACAGTCTCCTGGAGCCCCGCAAAGATCTCAAACAGAGATTATTTGTTCCTCTTTGAAAGGCAAGCACCCGGGACTTCCTCGTGGGCTGACAGTTTGCATCTGCTCGTCTGTGATGTTCCCCTTGCAGAGGAAGGTTCACTTCAAAGCCTACTTTATCAGAGCAGCAGGGAAAAACATCTGAGCATTTTGTAGTTAAGTCAATATTGTTTATGATTTCTTCTGAAGTTCATCTGAGGCAGGAAGAGGGAAGGGGGCAAGCAGCATCAAATCTTGAGCACCAACCCCAAGACAGACCCTATGCACATATTAATGTGGCAGATAAAGCACTGACACCTGTAGAGAAGTGTCTCATGCCCACAGTCATCCAGAGCCAGGATGGGAGCCTAGGTCTGACTGAGCCCAATCCAGACTGTGGTCAATTGGAAACACAGGAGAAGGGACGCTTACAAGCCAAGGTTGCCAACCAAAGGCTGCCCTGTCTTACTTCGTGGCTCAAGCACAGGGGGATTCTGCTGGGAGGCAGGTGGGGATCAAGAATTTGCCACTCAGTTTAGCTCCATGCTCTGGGCAGTTTTCCCAGCAGCCACATTCAGTATAAAGAGAGCCTCAGTGGGGGGCTTCATGGGTCATTTACTTGTTCTTGTCACAGTCCCAGGCTGGGCTTCAGGCTTTCAGTCAAGGTCTTCTCCCTGGGTGAGCAGGGTTGACCACCCATCAGTTTCTTCCCTGGCCTTCCCTTGAGGCTCAAGGAGTCCTACCCCATCCTGGGGATCGCAGGGGGGCAGCAAAGAGCAGGAGACCTTGGCGGGCAGGGCCGGAGAGCTCAGGTTTGAGGAATCCCCACCCTTCCACCTATGCCAAATATCCGAGAAGGGGAGGTTCCCCCCTGGGCGTGGTCGCAGGCTGGAGCTCCTGTTGTAAGCCAAATGTCGTGGTAGGTGCCTCAATCTACATGCTACTTCATTTCATACTTCCTCCAACACTAGAAAGTAGAGACAATTATTCCCACTGTGCAAGTGAGGAAACCAGAGACTCGGTCACTATCACTGGGAGCCGTGCAAGACAACCAGCTCCGCCGTACAAAATTGCAATCATTTAGTGGAAAAGATTTGCCTTATGATTGTAGATCACTCAAACCTGTGTGATAAATATGGCTCAGTGCGTCAACGATGGTGGCATTTGTAGGGATAGTGACAAGGAGGCCATAGTTTGAAGGACTAACAGGTGGTGATGGATGGGCTTTTGCCATGATAATGAGCCCCCATGAATATTAATTATTTGGGGAATTATGGACCACAGTGTGGTCTTATAAAGAGCCCAGATACGGAGCAGGTACGCCTTTTTGGCAAATTACATAAGATCCAATTAAATGGGGCTCCAGCCAGGCTGAGCTGGAAAGAACAGATCTGAGAACTCGGCCTCACGTCTTAGAGCCAAATGGCTCAAGGGCAAAGTCTCACCCTTCCAGAATCCAACACTGTTTTATGGCTGTATCCGTCCACAGCCCCCACTGAAAAGCCACAGGAAGGAGGTGACAAAAGATGGATTTTATGGCCACTGCTTGGTGCACACAGAGCCTCCCTGCAGGGCCATCTGAGGCCTGGAGGGATGCAGCTGGAGCCTTATTCATGCTGTGTCACAAGCCCAGGGAGGACATCCATCCCCGTGTCTGAGCGTGTGCTCCGGGATTGGCTCTGCTCTGGGTCCCTGCTGCAGCAGCGGGGTCCTACAGAGAGAGGGCAGTAGCAGCCCATTCTGACGCCCTTGCAGGGCCTTCAGAGGCCTCTGGGGAGGGGATAGACCTGGGGTTATTGCTGGGTGCCACTCAGGGAAGCCGCCCAACACCCACCTAGAGAATGCTTGTGCAGGTGAATGGAGCCACACACGTGGTTGCTGCTGAGAGTCAACAACATCTGGGAAACACAGTGGGGGTGGGTAACTGGCCCCGTGTTGGGGGTTTGGGGGGTGGGAAGGACCATGGGAGGACTGTGGAAGCCAGAACTGGGTAGGCTTGCCTTACGGTTAGCCCACCCTACCCAGCACTGACTCTCTGGTTCCCAGCCTGGGCAGAAGTTACCCTGAGATGATGGGCCACTCCTCCCAACCCTGCCCCCACCCAGATATGTGAAGAGTGGATTTTGAAAGGAGCCAACACCGTCGCAAACGCATTGAGGTGTGTTCCACTTTAAGAAAGACTGTTAAGTGAACATTTCAACCTGGACCCAAATTCTGTTTCAAATATACCCATTGAAAAGAGCAAGGTCACAAAGGGCCCCCACTCCAAAAGAGATTGTGAACAGAGGCCAATCTGTAAAGGGAAGGTATCTGAAGGGGAAACAGTGGGGTGACGGAGATTGAAGCTAGATGGTTAGCCAAGGAGTGAGTGAAGCCCCAGGTGGGACAGCAGTAGAGGGAAACAGACTGCTCAGGGCTGCCTGTGCACTCTCTGGAGGCAACATTCACACTTCAGTCCCTGTGAGTGGAACCTCCTGCTGTTGTGCAGTGCACACTCTGCACAGCTGTCCGTAGCAGTTCTGAAAGTCCGATTCAGCATAGAGGGAGGTCGGTCCACTGGACTCTTCCCAACCCTTCTGTTGATGGTACTTGAGGGTGGAAGCTGGACTGGGGTTTTCTTAGATGGAAATGCAGCCAGGAAAAAAAAAAAAAAAAAAAAGGAAGAAGAGGAGGAGGAGAAAGAAGAAGGAAAGAAAATACAGAGCAGAGATGCAGTCTGGAACCCAAATGGCCACTTTCCAGCTTACAGTGATGAGAATGTGGGTCAGAGAAGGGGTTGGGCAAGTCAGGACCCCGTAGTTCTAAACTCTAAGGACCCCAGCAGCACTGACAAGCCAGGAGGATAACCTGCCTGGACCCTAGACAGCAAAAGCCAAAGAGACATATAAAGCAATAGCCTGGTCCAGGGTTGGAGGGACCAAAGAAACCCCATAGAAGGACGGGCTCCGCCTACAGTGGCCTGTAAATGGCCCAGCCAGGCCTTTATGCCTCCAGGCTCATTCCTCTGGATGAGTCTGCCTCCTCGCCTGCATCCCAGCGGCACTTTCCCTCTCCCTGTTTCCACCAACAAATCATGCACCAAGGTGAACTGCAGAGAGCACACCGCCCGTACCGATGGTGCCCGTGCCAGGAGATGGTGTCCAGATGAAAATGTGATTATAATGGTGGTTGGCATGCACAGACACATTAAGAACACTCTTCTGCCGAGGCAGCTCTTACAGCAGCAGTGGAGGGGAGGGTGAGGGGGGGCGGCAGGGGGATGATTAACAGGGGTCCCTTCCCACTAGTGATGTGTATTTGCTGTGTGCACAGGACTCCCAGTAACGATCATGGAGAATTTTCAATCACCCAGGCCACTGAGCAGCACAACCCCTCCTGACACTCACCCATATGTTCACCTTGCTACCTGTCTGAGGGCCCCCTGCCAAGCCAGGTCTTTCCTTTCCTCTGTGCCTTTGCCCAGGCAGTTCCCTCCACCCCAAACATCCTTCCCATTTCTCCTCTGCCCGATGAATCGCATAGTCTTCTTTGACTCAGCTCAAAGGGGACTACCCCCTCCATAAAGTCTTTTCTGAGCTCCCCCCTACTCTGAGTTGGTCTGGCCATTCTGTCCTCAGTGCCCTCACTACCTCTGTACTATGTCCCCCATTATAGTGCTTGCTTTGTTATGCGCATGTCTGTTCTTTCCAGACTGTAAGCCCCATAGTCATAGGAACCACATCTCATTCATTGTCATAGCCTGTTTCTGACAGTGTTCCTAGAACAGAATAGGTGCTAAGTAAATGTTTATTGGACACATGGAAAGTGGATGGGTGGGTAGGTGAATGGATAAATGGGTGGATGGGCGGGTGGGTGAATGTGGGTAGATGGATGGATGAGTGGATGGATGAATGGAAGGATGGATAGAGAGATGAGTGGATGGGTGGGTGTGGATAGATGGATAAAGTTATGAATAGATGGATGGGTAGTATAGGTAGATGGATGAATGGATATATAGATGGGTGAATGGATGGGTGGGTATGTGTGGATGGATGGATGGATGGATGGATGGTTGAATGAGTGGGTGTGGGTGGATGGATGGATGAGTGGATGTGTGGGAGTGAGTAGATGGTTGGATGAGTGGATGGGTGGATATGGATGGATTGTTGGATGGGTGGATGGGTGGGCATGGGTAGATGGATGGATGTCTGAATGGATGGATGAATGGAAGGATGGATAGATGGATGAGTGTATGCGTAGGTGCAAATAGATGGATGGATAAAAATGAAACTGCAGAGGGTGTCTGTCCCATGAAACCAAAGCTGGAAGGAATCTTAGAGAGCTTCAGAGGCATATCTAGAGCCAGCAAGGCCCAAGGTAAAAGTCATGTTGGAATGAGGCAAGTTAGAGTCTTTAAAAAACCCTCTTGCTTTTTAGCATAAACAACTCACCATTTTCTGCTCTTGTTGTCTCCCACTCGTAGACATTTTTGCAATGGATATACCTTTTTATATTGGTCACAAACCATGGGTAGTTCACTTTTCAAATTGATGGTTGTTGCTGGTCAAAGTGCTGCATCAGCTGCTACTACTAGTTTCCAGCCAGCCCTGTGTGTGACCTCAGTGCAGGATCGGGGCATCGCTGAATTCTGATTGGGTGATTCCTTCTCTGATCCAAACGGTCTGAACACCAGTCAGGGATGCTCCACACAATAGGGCAGGTTATGCTTACTCTTTTTGCAAGGAAGTCACATTCTGTATTTTATATAGTATACAATAATTTGCTCAGCCTGAGCATTTATCTGGTCTATGTGACTATTCAACAATGAGTAGTTTTGAGGTTTCTACAGATGAAGCCTCCCCAAATACATTTTCATTCAGTTCCTATTGTAATCAAATGGCAGTGTTTAGCTAAGTTCCAAGACCACATCTGTGATCGACTAGTGATGTCTGCCATGTACCCAGAATGGGGGAAGGAAGCAATCACCTGGTTTGCAAATGAAAAAGCTAAGTCCCCTGAGAGGACAGCTAAGTAACAGCAGAGCCAAGATTCGAATGTCTCCTGACCCCCAATCAGGAGCCCTGCAGTTGGACAGACCTGAGTCTCTGCATCCTGCCTCTGCCAATTCTCAGCTGTATGGTGTTGGGCAAGTTCCCGGAGTTTGCTCATCTGTAAAATGGGGATGATCGCATTTAACTGGCAAGGTTATTGAGAGGACAAAACTGTTTAATGAGTCTATGTGCTATTTCCCATATGGGGGTCTGAAGAACACAGGCTCCCATCTCTCATTTCTCTGCCCCAGCCTCCACCCGCCCACCCAGGAATTGTGTCTGCGGCCTGTGGAGCCCACTCCCTGTGGCCAATTCTTTCAATGTAGGTAGTTGTTAAAGGTGCCGCGTTCCAATTCCATGACCATAGCCGCTTAAATGCTCCAGTCCTCCCAGATACACAATGACGGCATAAAAGTCTGCATATAAGGTTGCTGTGGGAATTCAAAGAGTCAGTATAAAGTGCTTCATAAGGACTCAGTAAATATCAGCGATGTCTATGCCATCAACTCATCTATAGTCTTTTGGGCACATAGTACTATTTCTCACAGGGTCATTGTGAGGCTCGAGAGAAACGATACTCTTTTTTTTTTTTTATTTCTTTTCAGCATAACAGAATTCATAGTTTTACATCACACCCAGTGCTCCATGCAAAGCCTGCCCTCCATAATACCCACCACCTGGCTCCCCCAACCTCCCACCCCCCGCCCCTTCAAAACCCTCAGGTTGTTTTTCAGAGTCCATAGTCTCTCATGGTTCATCTCCCCCCCAATTTCCCTCAACTCCCTTCTCCTCTCCATCTCCCCATGTCCTCCGTGTTATTTGTTATGCTCCACAAATAAGTGAAACCATATGAT
>PISX010023359.1:0-29906 GCA_004024625.1 Mellivora capensis
AGTGAAATAAGTCAATCAGAGAAAGACAACTATCATATGATATCCCTGATATGAGGAAGTGGAGATGCAACATGGGGGACTAGGGGGGCAGAAAAAGAAGAAAAGAAACAAGATGGGATTGGGAGGGAGACAAACCATAAGTGACTCTTAATCTCACAAAACAAACTGAGGGTAGCTGGGGGTCGGGGGTCGGGAAAGGGGGATGGGGTAATGGACATTGGGGAGGGTATGTGCTATGGTTAGTGCTGTGAAGTGTGTAAACCTGGCGATTCACAGACATGTACCCCTGGGGATAAAAATATGTTTATAAAAAATAAAAATTAAAAAAAAAATTTAAAAAAAGGAATGCCAAAAAAAAACGTTTTAAATGCCCTTTGTAATATTTTCATCATGTGAGTCACTTGTGCATCTAGTTATATGAGTCATTTTTCTTTTCACTTGGGTTGCATTTGGCTGCTTTCTTTACATACCTACTAATTTTTTTTATTGGATGCTGGACATTGCGAATTTTTCCTTTTTAGACATTGGCTATTTTTTCATATTCCTATAAATGTTCTTGATATTTGTTCTGGGACAGTTAAGTTATTTGAAAATCATTTAACCTATTGAATGAGAATGTCTTACTCTTCATCTTTACTAACTATGAATTACTTCTCATTGCTACCAAATTTTAAAGAAGCATACAGAATACTGTATTGTATTTTTGTGTCCAGTTTCTTTCGTTTGTTAGGCTTTTGCATTTCAACCATGTTTTCACACTATCAGTAGGTTTTGTTTGTTTGTTTGTTTTGTTTTTGTTACTTTAGTGCTTTATAATCCATTGTATGAATTCACAACACCTCATCTAACCATTCCCCTATTAATGGATTTGAGTTTTTTCTAGTTTTGGACTATTCTGAATAAAGCTGCTACATTCTTGGCCAAATATTTATTTGAACAGATGTTTTATGGTTTTATCCTTTATACCAGTGTGTGGAATCACTGCTTCATAGGGGAGAAGTGTAAGTACTTAAGAAACTGTCAGATACTTTACTGGAGTAGTAATATTCTCTCACTTTATTTTCATCCCTACTTTCAACCTTCCTTTTTTTTTTTTTTTTTTTTTTTTTTTTTTTTTTTTTTTTTTTTTTTTTTTTTTTTTTTTTTTTTTTTTTTTTTTTTTTTTTTTTTTTTTTTTTTTTTTTTTTTTTTTTTTTTTTTTTTTTCTTACTGTGAATCACTTACAAAAAGGGTATCTTTGGGATTTGCTCTTTTATGTTATGATGATAGCTGTTAAATGGAAGAGTTGCCCATATTGGTATTTCCATACCCATCTCCTGAAAGTTCCTGATTTCTAATAGACACGTGCAGTTTCAAGCCACAGTTGTATCACAGGAACTTACCAAATCACTAAGTGATAGAAGTAAATCGCCACTCAAATGGAATCTGATTTCATTTGTATGAAATCTGATTCATTGTGTATCTTCTAGAATCAAAATAAGGAGGATGTTTTTGACCATCAACTAATTTCTTTGTGCTGATATTAAGAAACAACTTTTTTCCACATAGTAATGCACTTTCTTATCAATGTCCCATCATAACCAATCATTGGTACTTTCACACATATACAATATAGCTTACAAAATCATCTCTATTTAGTAAAATCTATTTTCTTGTTTCCAAATTTTCAATATTAAATAAAGCAAAAAGTCAGAAAGCATTTCCCATTATATATGAATTATGAATATGCCAATAGTTAATTATTAATGAATATATGATTTAAACCAATTAAAGAGCAAAATATTTCGTGGCATGTCAACGAGACAATAATTGCTTTTACATATATAATACTGTTGATACATGACAACCATAATATCTAATATTAGAATTTTCTCAATAACACATCTGCTTTATTTTCTGATAAAGTTGTCATTAATTTAGGCAACTGATTTTGTTAGTGGCTGAGTAATAGTAGAATGTAAATAGTAGAATGTTATACATTTTTAATATTATACTATAAGCAATATTAGTTTAAATAATGCTTCTTAAATTATTTGTTAAATAATTTAATATTTCTTGACTGGTCAGATGAAATAAATCTAATGATTGCTCCCTGATTTGATCAGTCAATTAAGTGAAAACAATTGAGAAATCATATATGTAAGCATGGCAAAAGCCATTGAAAAGGTTAAGAACTTGGAATTTGTGAATAAAACTACCTTCTGACAGAGAAACTCGACTGGGACTATAACTAAAAAGAGGCAAAAATTGTTTTTCCTTGAAGGAGAAAGTTTAAGAGGGAAAAGTCTTGGTCCATCTGAAGCATGGAAAAGGAAATTCTCCATTAAATTAAAATCCAAATGCCTCCAGCCTTCTTTCAGGATATGTTATCCCAGCAGAAGAGATCTTTCCTTCTCAGGCAGGTATATGGAGTGAGATCCCTGATGATATTTCAGGAAAAAGATAACTTGAAGCTCCAAGCTGCTTAGTCATAAAACTCAATACCTATAGTCTGAGTTTCATATCACTAGCGAGTCTTATACCACTTCTGAAAATAATAATTGATTTCCCATTTTTCGTCCCAATTCTCACCTTTCTTAAAGAGTAGAGAATACCTACAAACCAATATACGTTTATAGTCACCTATGGTAAGACTTACATTTTTTCATTCAGATTAAAATATAAGTATATGGTGATTTTTTTGGATAATGCTAATTGGCACAATCTTAATCCACATCTAGAAAAGACATGGCTGCCAGAGGTAGGATGCTGCAGTTGAGAGCCAGATACAGAACCTCAGACTAGGGAGTACTTAATGCCAGGGATTCTCTGCAACTGAGGTTGGGAAAGGCAGTGAAAGAGATCCAGGTTAGATTTCTTAGATACAATGAAAGAAAGCAAGTTGACCATCAAATCAGGCAAAACCTAAAATAAAAATAATATATAATTATACACTAAAGTCAGTTAAGACTCAATAAATCAACATGGGAGAAAAAAATCCCTTCCTTATTATGGAGTTGCACTATGCAATGAAGTAGCTACTAGCTACACGTCACTATTCACACATAAATTTAAAATAATTAATTAGAATTACATGTTCTGTTTATTAGTTGGTCATTTCCTTTCTCAAAAACCACATGTGGCTAGTGGCTACTTTATTGGATAGAGCAAGTCTAATGCATTTCCTTCATCACAGAGTGTTCTATTGGACAGTGCTGCTCTAAAGTAATGGCCTCAAACATTTGTAAATGGCAAAGCAACTTGCAATTTGCATGGATAAATCCTCTGGTTTAAATGTACAGCTTCCCAAAAGACAATTACATAGAGGCCAACAACTCAATACAGATGAAAAAAAAATAGTTATGGACCTTTTTAAGCTTGTGACTAGACGAACTGTGTCTTGTGGAAATACACCTATGTCCTCTCTGACATCTCTTTCTAAAGCTTCAACACATGGTATATTTTGGCAAGTTAGTCATAGTTTCATTCATTCACTCACTCATTCAGAAATCATTGAGTGTACTAAGCTATGGTAGGAGGTAGAAATACAAAAAAAAAAAAAAAAAGGAAGATACACAGTGTTCCTATAAGAATCTCACAGCACGAAAGTGAAGGTATGCATGCAAGAAAATCATTCCAGTATATTGTCATTAATGTTATAATGGAAACAGTTTCAGCTGATTTTGTTCTTTATTTTTTTAAGGACTTTATTTATTTATTTATTTATTTGACAGAGAGATAGAGAGACAGTGAGAGGCAACACAAGAAGGGGGAGTGGGAGAGGGAGAAGCAGGCTTCCCCTGGAGCAGGGAGCCCAATGCAGGGCTCCATCCCAGGACCCTGAGATCATAACCTGAGTCAAAGGCAGATGCTCAACAACTGAGCCACCCAGGTGCCCCTCAGCTGATTTTAAAAAGTCAATTCTTTCAGCAATTTGAGGGTGATTTAAGGGAAGATGAAGATTGGAGAAAATAAGTTTGTGTACCAAGTCTGAAGTAAGGCAGTATAAGAGGTAATAGAAGAAAATAAATTCATAAATACACAGGAGGACAGTTGACCATAAATTCCTTAACTATAGGTACTAACTCAGTATATTATTTAACTGAAGTTATTATTTTACTCATTATTTTTTTAACTAGTATATTATGTAACTAAATGATCACTTGTTGAATGAAGAAAATGAGAGGAAAAGATGATACAATTTAATGATATCTTAGTGTAGATGTGATGGAGAATGAGGTGTGAAAGAATTCTCATTCATCTGTTCCATACTATGTTCTCTTACCCTATTATAAGACATACTGCCCCATGCTTTTGCCCAAGCCAGAAACTCTGGAGTCACTTTCTTGTCTTCCTATGTGTCTTCTCCATAGGAAATTGTATCTCATGATTCTACCTCTTTCATTTCTCTCAAAGTTGTTCGAATTTCTTCATCCCCATTTCTATTGATTTAGTTTTTTCTTTTTGTTTTGTTTTTCTTTATAGGGAATTAAATAAAAGCCACCATTTTTTTGTTTGTTTTTAGACTCTAATCTAGGTCTTCTCAAACGGATTCTCACCCTGCCACTGAGGGAACTTTTGTTTTTAAAGATTTTGTTTATTTATTTGAGAGAGAGAGACACAGAGAGCATGAATGGGGGAGGGGCAGTGGAAAAGGGAGAAGCAGAGTCTGGGCTGACCTCAGAACCCCACGTAGTGTTTGATCCCAGGACCCTGAGACTACCTGAGCGAAAGCTGGACACTTAACTTACTGAGACACCTGGGTGTCCTTGAGGTGACTTTTTAAATCTAAAATATGAATATAATCAAATCACCCCCTCTTTTATTTCAATGAGTATTCATTCCCTAACAGGTAAGTAGAAACTCTTAAGAATAAAATTACTTTAGAACATAGAATGTTTCCTTCCTCCTCCACATGTATATTCACAACCTCAAATGTAAACTTTGAACCATATTTAAGCTGTCATAATTTTCATAATAAAGTGTGTTCTTGTTCTCTCTTCTGTCTTTAGATTTATCCCTTACTTTCAACACTCTCTACCTCAAACTCCATACTTTGTCTGGTTGTTTATGTTGGTCCTACTAGGTCATTTTCTGTACCACATTTAGAGGCAGTTTTCCTTATTCATTTTTTCTGCTCCCCCCATCTAGATTAGGTACCTTCTCCATGAAGTCAAATAATCTTATACAAGCCTAGAAGAGTACTTTTCACAAAGGATTTTGATCTCTTTATTGTAATATGTTTGCTTTACCTTCTTCAGCATCTAGAAGAGTGCTTAGCAGTGATTTTTAGCAGGAAATGGAATACAGAGAGAGGAGATTTGGGGGAAATTTATAAATTCTCAGTAGTTACATAGAGGTGTCTGGCAATCAGAGAAGTAATCTAGGCTCAAAATAAATGTGAAGTCACTGAAATCTAGTGAGTAGTTTAAGGAATGAGGCTATAGAAAATGTCCATGGAGAAAGGCAATGTCTCTACATGATTTCGTGATTTCCTCTTCAGTTCAAAGTTGTTGTTCTTTTAAGATTTTATTTATTTGAGAGAGAGAGAGAGAGAGAGAGAAAGAACATGAACAGAGGGGAGAGGCAGAGGGAGAGGGAGAAGCAGACACCTGGCTGAGCAGGGAGCCTGATACCGGGCTCGATCCCAGGACCCTGGATCATGACCTGAGCTGAAGACAGATGCTTAACCAACTGAACCACCCAGGCACCCCTCAAAGTTTAGTATTGTAAGCTGAATTTAAAAATTTATTTATACTGGTAACCCATGCTCTCTTCCATCTTTACACCTGCCTCTTTACTAGTTTTGTAATATTGATGAAATTTTTCATATTGTATTTTCTTGGTACTATTTATTATAATTTCTTTAATTTTGAACCTGATTCTCCAAACACTTGGGTATCAGCAGATCACCAGGACAGCCTTCTCTGCTATTCTGCATTCACTTTTTGCTGACAGAGTTTTAACTATTAATTGGTGACCTGTTAATTTCCTGAGACACCACTGTTCACTTTTTTAGCAAATATTTATAGAAAAATCTAATGATAAAAATAAGTCACATGAAGGAGAATAAGACATTGCCTCCTAGCTACCTATTGAATCATCAAGAATGATTTCTCCCTACTAGTAGATGTAAGATTATTTTTCTTTTTTTGCTGGAAAATTCAGCAGAGTAAGTCTTTGCAAAAGTAGGTCCATACATTTCCAACATTGATTTTGGGGTGACAGGCTCACGAATGCCTTAAGGATTTTCTGGGTGCTCTTCTTAGAATCTCAATTGCAAAATTGCCTATGAAAATTGAATTTGATCACATAATCACATAACTCCCTTAATTAAAATTTTTTAGTGCTTCTGACTATACTAAAAATACAGAATTTTTTACAGAGTCAACAAAGGCCCCACTGATTCAGTCTATGGTTAAATGCTGATCTTACTCTCAAGTCATTTTGTCTTGCTCTCTGTGTTTTGGCTATAACAGTCTTCACTCTTCCCTGTGTTTTCACACATACTATTCTTTGAGTGGTTCTTCTCTAGAACTTTCATTCTTCTTGTCTCTCTTCTGGTACAATTCCAATTTTTACAGTTTAACCTAAATTTTCATTTACTCAGTCACCCTTTACTCTTAAGTGTAAACTTTGTCCTCTGTGATGCTCTCTACTCACTATATTGGGTAGTTTGCTTAATATGTAACCATATTTTTATTTGTGTAATTATTTGTGTAATGTTTGCCTACCCATTATACTGTAAACTGTATCACAGGAAAACCCAGTCTGCTAGCTAATCATTCAGTCCTTAGCTAATACCATAATATCTGGCTCACAAGAAGTGTTTAGGGAACGTTTGTGGAACTAACGTTCTCCAAAATATTTTCTTTAGAAGGAAGTTAATCATAAATCATAATTTATGGACTCTCAACTAGTTTTAACAAAAATATTACTGACACGTCCAACAAATAAGGTTTACTTCCATAGAGATCGAATAATAAAACCATAAGCATGACAATGTAGGGGCAAATCTATAAACATATCACTATACATTTGAAACAGTCATAAATAAATCTTGTATGATGTTCTATGTCGATTGCCATTGCAATCACAAGAATATATTTCCTTAAATTCTATTTTCATTCTTCCCCTACTGGAATTTAACTAGTTTTAAAACTAACTTGCTTACATTTTTCAAGATATAAAATATAAATTAAAATTAGGTTCAAAAGAAAAATTTACGTATCACAAATAAAGTGCACCTACTATATTTTATGAAAGACTGTGCTGAGTCCTGGAAGACTTCAAAAAGAGATCTTAGATGCATTTTCTACTTATGAATTAGACCATGAAAACTGAGCAGAAAATTCTGATAGGGAGAGATGGGGATGAGAACCTTTCAGGTATAGCAAGTGCACGAAATAAGAAAATTATTTGCAAAATTATTCATCAGTTATATGCTATGTTTGAAATATAGAGTATATGAGTGCCGTAATGAAAATGAGGGCTAAAAAGACAGTTTGAACCAGCAGGTTTGGAGTTCAAAGTGTCTCTAAATGACATGTCAAAAGCTATTATTTATATTGCAGGTAACAGGGAAAAAAAAACAACAACTAAAGACTATTTTGTTCTTTGCAGGAAACATATGATTTATCAGGTTCCATTTTGTAAACAACTAGATTGGGGGTGTGAGGAGTAGATTGAAAAACAAAGTATTGGAAACAGGAAAAGATAGAAAGTGCTCCCATTGGGATAGAAAAAGATAATGAGGGCCTGGCTCTGTATAGGTGTAGAAAAAGAATCCAAAATAGGTGAGGGTGTGTACGTGTTTGCTTATACACACACACACACACACACACACACACGTATCAATTTAATTAGGAGATCAACACAGTCTTGGAAACATAGTTGGAGATCTAGACAAGTGCTGAGGGGGAGTGGACCTGGTGATTTCAGCAGTAAGTTCAAAAGAGGTAGGTGAAATGAATAATGCCAAATAGGTTGGAAGCAGCTCCTTTAAAGTCGGGAAAAAACAAAGAAGCACCTATTCAACATTGCATTAGGTGTCGTAGACAGCTTTATAAGACAAGAAGAAACTTAAAAACAAAAGATTGAAAGAAGATATAAGACATTCATTATTTATCATGTGACTGTTTACATAGAAAATCCAAATTAATCTAGAGACAAATGTGTAGAAATAAAAGGAGAGTTTAGCAAGGTGGCTTAATATAGGATATCCTCATCTACCTTTATATACAAGGAACAAACCATATAAAAACAGTATTTTAAGAAAGACACCATTTATAATAGCTACAAAAATTATAAATTACCTAGAAACAAATGAAACAAATATATGTAAGAACTATATGCAAAATAAATTGCAAAGGACATTAAAGAAGGCAAGTAAGTGTTCATGAATAAGAAGGTAGTATCAAATAAATATAAAAATTATTTCCAAATTGATACAAAGATTTGAATTCATTCTGATTAAAATTCCAGCAGTTATGTTTTACTGTGTGTGTATCATTTAAATGATTATGAAATTTATGTGATATGACAAAGTACTTCTGAAGACGGAGAATAAAGTTAAATACAAAACCAGAAACAGACCCGTACATGTATGATAGGTCCCAGATGTAGCATAGGAGATCACTGAGAGAAGGAGATACCATTCAACAAATTAAGTGAGGGGGAAGAGATGTTTATACAGATGGGGGAAAAGGGAATGTACATATCTGAATTATACTAAAATTATAAAATAAAACTTTAAAATTTTTAGAAAAACATATAGATGAATATCATTCTGCTATCAATAAAGGAGGCATTTCTTAAACAGAATATCAAAAGTGTGAACAATAAAGTCATAGAATGATACATTTGGCAACATTAAAATTAGCAACTTATATTCATCAAATAGACTTTTTAAAACATGAAAACACATGAGTAACATAGGAGAGGAGATGTTTGCAGCAAATAAAACCAAGTCACAGATTAGATAACATCAATACTATTTAGGTGCCTAGAAATCATTAAGAAAAAAAAGTCATTGGAAACCTGGGTAAAGATCCTGAGTAGACATTTGAAAGAACATGAAACACATGTAACTAATACACATGGGAGATGATCAATAACACTAGTCAACATGAAGAGACAACTCAAGACCACAGTGGTTTTTGACACATTTGATAAGAAAAAATTAGAAAAAAAAAATCCGAGAAAGATCAAGAATTGGAGAGGAAAGGTTCTCCTACGTATTGATGATTTAGGTGCTGACTAGTGCAGGTTTGGCAGTGTCCAAGAGTAGAACATTGACATATCCCAAGGCTCAGAGTATGTATATCTAATAAATATCTTAACATATGGATACCAGAAGACATATATAAAGATATATATGTACTAGCACAATATATAACTTAAAAAAAATCATTGTAGACACTGACTAGAGAACAAATAAAGAAGTAATGGTAGAGTTAGTCAGTAAATATTATACAGCAGTGAAAATGGTGAACAAGAGCTATCAGGAAAAAAATATTAATAAATCCTAGTAACATAATTTTAAATTAAAGGAAGTTCCAGAAAACATAGAATATCATACTTTTTCTCTATATATATCCCTCTGTCTTTTGGGAAATTTTCATTTCCACTGTTTATCGTCTGGAATTTGTAAGTAGAAGGAAGGAGAGATATAAGGAAACTACTGAAATTACTGAAAAGCTTGGGATGATGAGGATATAGGAAAAATGGGAGTAACAGAAGTTTCCATGGAAACAATGTGGGGGAAAAAAAGAGAGTTTTTCTTAGAGATAGTAATTTCAGAGTTTGATACTTAGGATTGAGGGTTTATTTCTAGTGTCACTGAAAGCAAGACACGTGGGTTATGAAAATTACTTTGGAGTGAAGGGACTCAGGATTGTTATTGAGTCCCTTTTGTAGATGAAGTTTATTCTTGTTGATGTCTTGCTGCTTTCAAAAAAAGGGGAGGGAGGTATATTTTCTATCAATATTATATCATAGTCTGTTTAAGAGCTTGTATGAGAACTCAAGGATGTGCAATGGCTATGTCCACTAACTGAAGACAAGTCTCCAATAGAACCCTCCCTGGGTTGCTTGGAAAGATTATAAAGTTGTGAAACATAATAGTCTCGTTTCTCTGGCAATGTATTCACTATCTCTTTTATAAACCCACCCCCATTATCCAATAATTAAAGTTTAAAAGTAAGAGAAGCTTTGTCCCAGTCTCTTCTTACTCAGTGCTCCTCTTTACTGAGACTCTCTTGTTTACATCCACTATTTCAGTTAATATCTTTTTTTTTAAAGATTTTATTTATTTATTTGACAGACAGAGATCACAAGTAGGCAGAGAGGCAGGCAGAGAGAGAGGAGGAAGCAGGCTCCCTGCCGAGCAGAGAGCCCCTGCGGGGCTCGATCTCAGGACCCTGAGATCATGACCTGAGCCAAAGGCAGAAGCTTTTACCCACTGAGCCACCCAGGCACCCCTCAGTTAATATCTTTTTGATGCTAACTTTACTCTTTATGCATTTACTCCAGACTCTAATTCACACATGTATAATGAATTGAAATTTCTTACAAGAAATTTCCATTTGGATCTTTCAGAGATATCTCTGCCTGTGTCAAAAATTACATGTATTCTCTTCCTCATAAATCTAGAAATTTCTTGCACTTTCTTCTATTTGAGTTGATGACAGTTAGTTGGGAAAAACCATACATCTGACATAGATTTGCATAGCATAGTTGATATTACTAGTTCTCACAAAACAAATTTTGCTTTCCTTCCAAACTGCTACTCCCTACAGTACTTGGGGACCCCTTAAAATAGGTCAGAGCTCTGTGAATAGATCCTACTAAGCCTTTCTGAATGTGTTGTAGGAGAAGGCTTCGTGAGGGTGCTAAAAGACTGAAGAATCTGGATTGTGAATTACCACAGGGAAGGTAATAGCCATAGAGAGACATGGAAAAACAAAAACCAAAACAAAACCCACAAAAGAGTTTTCATGAATGAGGGGTAAACTTTCATTTAATAAGCCATTGAGGGGCGCCTGGGTGGCTCAGTGGGTAAAAGCCTCTGCCTTTGGCTCAGGTCATGATCCCAGGATCCTGGGATCGAGCCCCACATCGGGCTCTCTCCTCAGCAGGGAGCCTGCTTCCCTTCCTCTCTCTGCCTGCCTCTCTGCCTACTTGTGATCTCTGTCAAATAAATAAAATCTTCAATAAATAGATAAATAAATAAATAATTAAGCCATTGAGACGTCACTGTTGCTTGTTACTATGACCCAATATAGTGGCAAACAACATTGCAGCCATTCTGAGTTTCATAGCTTCAAGACTTTTAAATTAAGTTCTCTTGTCAGTAGTTTGCTTGTCCATAAAATGTGTGATAGTATTAATCCTAACCTCATAGTGTTGCTCAACGTACTAGAGGAGGTAATTCAAACACGACGCTCTTTATAAGTTACAACACAGCAAGGATTAACAACCTTTATATTATTGAATTCACCAGGAAATTATGTGAATTTTTGCCTGCTGAATATCTTTTGAATCTGTCTCTTTCTATTCATTTTTGCTGTTACCAATTGGGTTTCATCTAAACTAACCAGACTACTTATTGATAGGGCTTCTTCACTAATCTCCCCATATCCACTCTGGTACCTATTTAAACTGTGCTCCAAATTGCAGCCTGAATGGTTTTTACAAAATGAAGATCTTATCCAACAATCTTGTTTCTGCTTAAGAGATTTAAATAGTTTGCCATTGCTCTTTGGGTAAAGATCAAATCATTAAGGTCACTTGCACTACCTTGTTAAGGTCTAGCTCCTAGCTATATTTTAAATGTATCCCAGTTACGTATTCCCATACCTTGTTTGCACTCCAAGAGTACCATCTGTTAGTACTTGTCATGGTCCCTCCTGTCACAGGACGTGTACATGTACTTTGTCACAGGCTTGTGACTTTTTTTCTCTTTGCTGAGTGCCTACTGCTCATCATTCACTGTCTCAGTGCAAACATCACTTACTCAGAGAAGCTTACCCTGATCCTCAAGTCTAAAATAAGGTTCTTTTATAAAAAAAAACAAAACAACTGATAAAACACTGTATCTTTATTTTCCAACCCCTGTGTGACAAAAACTCCAATGCATTTTTTTGGTAGACTTTATACAGGGGCTAGGTAATAGGAATTTGACTCAGTTTCATCCTGTTTCAATAAGGATGTTGTAAGTGTTATAAAGTCAGTTGTTGGGTCACTGTTTACTTCTACGTTGCAATAAAAGTAGGGAGCTTTTTAAAAAGGGTGGAGGGAGCAGTGGTGAAATTTTTTCTTATACCTATGTGAGGACAAAGGGAAAAAATCAACACAAATGGGAATAGCATAGGTTCAAGAAAAATTTGGGTAAAGTTTTGGTGTCATATTTTGCATATATTGGGAAATTGCCACCCTGAGTAATAGAATGGCAGTAATGTACTAATATACAGTTAACATCTTAGTTTATGGGCCCCACACCTGGAAGACTCCTACCCTGTGCCAGGGTTTGAAATCAGTAGAAGTTATATACCCGTAGGAAGAAAATACAAATCAATAATATGTCTCATTATGCCAATATATGCTTATCTGTGAATCTTTTATAAATATAAACCAATTTTTCATATATTTACCTCTTTAATTATGCTGCCTGAGGGCTACTGAGGAAAGTCCCATCATTCATTAGAATCTAACAAAAGGAACACTTCTTTGAAATCATTTTATAATTTCTATTTATGTATTTAGCACATTTGATTAACATCACTCTCCTCTAAACTATGACATCAAGCAAAATGTCTCCTTCTCCATCAGCACTGCACACAGAGTATCTAACGCAAAGCTTGGTTTATAATGTAAATTCGTTGTTCTTTTTAATATAAACAAATAGGCACACATGTAATCGATTAATGTTGGCAGGGCACAGACTAACAGGCCAATTCTAACCGAGGTGTCCAATTTTTTAAAGAATGAGAAAGGGTATCTTGGGAATCAAAGTAACGGTTCATATAAGTGAAAGGTATCCTGCAGAGTAAAGAAATTGGGAACTACTTCTTTTGTTGTATTTCAAACAAATAATGTCATAAAGGAAAACTCAGGTTTCCATGAGGGAAAGAGATATAGGAATGTAAAGGAAAACAGCAAGATATCAGAGTATCTGATAAAGAGAGGGAGTGAGAAAGGTGGTGGTAGAGGGCACAAGAGTGGTAAGTGAGCAAAATAGGGGATTAAAAGAACAAGGTCAGTTTTAGTGGGCTGAGTGAGAGACTATAAAACACCGGGGATGGCAGAGATTGTAGTCTGTTTCCAATGCTTGTTTATATATTTTCCTCAATGGTTGAACCCTTGACTTTTAGCTGACACATGGTTCCCTGAATTCAAGTCTACATTTCCTAAACTACCTTACAGCTAACTGTGGCATATGACTAAATTGACCAATGTAAATGCGACTTGTGTGTGATATGTTACCTTAAAAGAAAGAAACAAGATTTTTTTGTTTCCTTTTGTTCCTCCCTCCTTGTAGAAATGTGGATACAGGGGCTGGAGGTATAGCAGCTATCCTAAACTATGTAAAAAACCTTAGATTAGAGGCTGGGATATAGGTAAATGTCTTAAAAAAAACATTTAACATATTATAGAAGGAGCATATGTACTGTGTGTCTTTTATTTCTGCTCTTACCATATGCATTTTGATAAAGGTGAGTTAGATATATGACCTATGATAGATTTTTCAGTGCATTAATAATGTTGGATTAGGTATTAAACTCTACAGATTGACTTTAAGGTAAACTATACTGGTAATTGAGAGTGTTATATTTTTGGAAGTATAATATTATAGAAATCTCCAGTTGAAATATAGGAAAACAGCAATTCTCCTTTGAAAGAGGCAGGATATATTTGGTTATAAACATTTTTTAAGGGGGCGCCTGGGTGGCTCAGTGGGTTAAAGCCTCTGCTTTTGGCTAGGGTCATGATCCCAGGGTCCTGGGATCGAGCCCCACATCGGGCTCTCTGCTCTGCGGAGAGCCTGCTTCCTCCTCTCTCTCCCTGCCTGCCTCTCTTGCCTACTTGTAATCTCTGTCTGTCAAATAAATAAATAAAATCTTAAAATAAAAAAAAACATTTTTTAAGTTACCCTCATAATAAATGTGAAAGCAAGATACAGTGTAAGGCAATATATTAAAGAGGAATTCTTAAAATCTTACAGTTCAGCATGGTTCACTAACAAAGTGTTCCTTATCTGCATTACAACACATGTTTCTTGAGCTTTATATAATAGAAATTGGAATGTTTTGAATTAGACCTAAGCCCTTAGAGTATAAATTACACTAGCTTGCAAATTTAGCATTATTTGACAGATAAACTAAAATAGAAGTATTCCCCATTTCAGAAATATTCTTGGACTCCATTTTGTGAAATTCATTTTTATGGTGAATGTATCCCCTTTAAATACAGAGTTAGAAAGATTATTTAGTAAAAAGAAAACATTGGCAATATTATGTTCTTTATAATTTGAAAAGCAAGGTCTGTTCTGTCTCTGCTGTATTTGAACCAAAGCATTTCTAGTTTTGATTTGCTCCCTATATTGTATTTCTGCACAACATTTTCTTTAAAATGAAGTCTTGTTTCAGTTAAGAGTGAAGAATTGAATGGATGCATCAAATTTGCTCCTTACTCAACCATAAAAATTACAGTAGACAGATTTTTTTTAATGCATAAAACTCCAAGAATAAAAACAGAGAGGTGAAAATTTCACAAAATTTTGGAAGGAGATAGGTATATGAACAAATGGTAGTTAACTAAGCAGATTCAAGAAAATAGAATTCAAAGTGGGCAGTGTGAAGAGCTGTCAACCAATCAGATTGTATAACAGAATTCTTTTTTTTCTTATATTTTATTTATTTATTTGAGAGAGAGAAAATGAGAGAGAGAGAGAGCATGAGAGGGGGGAGGATCAAGCAAACTACCCACTGAGCAGGGAGCCTGACTCCATCCTAGGATTCCAGGATCATGACATGAGCTGAAGGCAGTTGCTTAACCAACTGAACCACTCAGGCACCCTGTATCACAGAATTCTTTAAGGCACAGGAACCAGCTGTACTAACCACATTAATAACTAGTAATAGAGAAGGGAGAATACAATAGGGAGGACCTCCTAAATGTATTTTGAAAATGGTGGATCCCTGCTAAATTTGAAACAGGTGGTTAAGTGACCTTAGTTGTTCTGAATTCAGAGAGTAGAGAACTCCAGTTCTCTTAAACAATGCTTACAATGGTGCATAACCAATGAATCCTGAAACACTGAAAAAATAAAATTAAATTAAAAAACAAAACAAAACAAACAACAAAACAATGCTTACCAGAACACTGGCAGTTGGGGCCTTAATCTCTAGGCAAGAAACTAAAAGAAATTTTTCATGAGAATCTAACAGGCCCAAGAGGAAAGATCCAAAGATATGGACATTTTGAAGGATTCATCAACAAATAGCTCAATTAGATTAGTCTATACAAAAGCTCAAATTAGATAAATATTCTTCCTAACACCTCTGTGCATATAGAACTTCCAACTCAGACTTTAGTCATTTTTTGTTAATCATTAACAGGTTGCTAAGAATTAAAGTTAAACATTTGAAGAAAACCTCTAAAACAGAAGATAGGAATCCAAATAAGCAAGTAGGACAAATGCAACTGGGTAGAAACAGAATTATTCTCAGGAAGAAGGGAATGTCATAGGATTGCTATTAATGTTTTCTGTGATATAAGAGAAGATATTATGGCCATAAAATAAGAATTCATAAAAATTAAAATAATTTCATGCTAAGAGAAGTTGTCAGAGTGAACACAGGAAGCAGAGAAAAGCAAATCCTCAAAGTGATGGTTCAGAAAGTTTTCTCCAATCTCAAGGACGACAGTGACTAAATTGAAAAAATTATCAAGAGCCCAGCACAATGGATAAAAGTAGATATATGCCTATTATTTGGGTATTTCCTGATGCTGGGAATACAAACCTAAAAGAGAGCTTAAAAAATTACAAAGCATCAGGGATCTGAATGATTTTAGGGTTTTCCACAGTAGCCTAGAAGTAAGAAAGCAATGAAAGGATATCTTGAAATTTATCTAGGAAAATTATTTTCAATTTAGAAATTTATACCCAGCAAAACCAACAATTATTCATGAGCATAGAATAAAAGCATTCAGACATATACAGCCTTTTTCAGAATTATGTAAAAAAAAAAAAAAAGTGGACCTGTCCTGGAATTCTCAAGAAGCCACCAAAACTAGAGAAAAACCCTAGAAAAGAGAGGACATATATTAGAAGCAACAGAAGATTCCATACAGTTGAGATTAAGGGGATCCTGAGGAGGCAAATGAAGGTAGGAGTCTCACAATAATAATTATGCTGCAGACACAGACGGCCAATCATCAGTCCACATTGGAACAGTGTGATTCAAATTACAGATACATTCAGTATTGTCATGATCAAAATCCTCACTGCCATTGTACCACCTTTTAAACCTGAAAAGATAATTCTCAGGTGAGCCTAGTCCATATTGTCATTCATACTTTGCCTTCCTTAATCAGACACAGATGAAGTTCTTCTTGTATATTCTGTGACCTGTTTCCTGAAACAACCAGGCACTCTCTTCTATGACAGTACTTTGCTTAAATTTACCTTTCAGAGCTGGAGGTGAGCAGCAGTAAGCCTACAGACTATGTCCGGGGAACAACTTTTGGTGTACCCAACAACCAAATGCTGTGATGCTGCTGTACAATTGTATACAATTTGTTGTATGGATATTTCATAATAAACAAATATTAAAAAGTATCATTGTGCTAAAATACTTTTAAATCATTAGTGTTTAATATATATGTCCATTTAATAATAACAAGAAACTTGTATAAAAATGTAACTGAGTTGCAAAATTTAGAAACATTTTAATTAATAAAATATCCTTATCCAAGTTACTGTATTTGTTAGATGAAATATACCCACTTGATGTTCTCATAGTGATTAGAGTTGTTCATCTGTAAATATGTGAATAGCTCCTTGGTATTCTCCTAGTTGTTAGGGTTATTCAGCTGTAATACATATATACATTACAAATACAGATTTGTGTGTGTATATACATATACTAATATAAACCATTGGTATTTTCATCTGGTTAGGGTCATTTAGTTATGGCATATGTAAATATATACCCCCTCGTCTTTCCTAGTTGCTAGGGTTATTTGTGGTGTATGTACCTCCATTGATTACCTGACATTGTCACATTGTGTTCTTGATTGTAACATGTGTTCTCATCCTTCCCTTCTTATAATTTAAGTGTTTTGCAAGAGAATAATGCTTACTTCAATATACTACCTTCCCAGAAAGTGGACACATTTTTTTCACTGGTTGAAATTATTTTGGAAGTAATCAAGATTTTACTAAGAACAGTATCTCAAAAAAAAAATAGTATCTTATATATGTCTAAGCATCTAATAAGTAGGGAAATATCTGTTTTGGCTTTAACATAGAGACCTTTTAGGAAATGAATAAAAATTAAAATTACACAGTGTTTATATATCCAAAATTACCATTAGAGTAAAAATACAGCAGTTTTTTTACACTTTTCAAAATGGTTAAATTTAATATTTGAATAAAATAATTGCCACATTTTACAAATAATTATTTTATTTGTAAAATAAAATACAAAATGTTTAATTTTGTAAAATTAAACATTTTACAAAATAACTATTTCCTGACTACTTAAAAAAATAAAGTTGTCATTTCTAGCCTATTAAGTTTGTTTAATATAATGAAGAATTGAACTTAAAAATGCTTTAAAATATGATTAAAGTCTGATTGATAAAAAACTTAATATCATACAAAATCTGAACATTTTTATGAGATATGTTGAAGCTATTACCATGTAAAAAAAACAATGCTGAGATTTTGAGTAGTGGCTGTGTAACTCTCTAAAATTAAATCTGGGGACAAATTATCATTGAAATATGAATTTTAATTGAAACAAGCTGACACTAGAAATTTTGAAAATACTTGGCCATTTAATTTTTAATTTAATCAGATATTAGCAACTTGATTATGCAACTTCTATGAGTTTAAAAAATACAGAGCTTTTTCTTATTTATTTATTTATTTGTTTGTTTATTTATTGGGTCACCTGTCATTAAAATGGTTACCATATTTTGCTTTAAAGAAATTCTGATAGGATGTTAACATCTAAACCACACCATTACTAAATATTGGTATTGAGCTTATCTTCTCTCCTTTTGCTGAGTTACATTGAATTATCGATGAACAAAGGAATTCTCAAATTGGACATAAGTTGAATTTCAAATATCATATAAGTAAACCCCGTACAGTCTTACATAACCCTACTGAATATAGTCAATATCCACTCATAGAAGAAGCAAGATCATGACTGCTGCTTCTGGAACTGCTATTTTTCTCATTTAAACTACCCTAAACTGAAAGATTCCAAGTTCTATCCCAGTCCAGCTTTTCCTACATCTGTTGTAGTTCATCACTGAGCCTTTTTCTTCTTTTCTCCAGGCGGTTCAGAAGCGGCCATCCTTGATGACCTAGAAGACTTCAGGAAGTGGACTTCCCCTCGAGCAATGAACATATTGTGCATTCTTATACATATACAAGAGAAAAATGAAAGTCAAAGCTGAAAGTAAAATGGACATAATTTTAATGATTTTTTTTTAAATTTTGTGCATTGGATTCAAACAGCAAACTGTGTGCACTCAACTGTTATCACAATGTTGTCAAGAGGTCTGTGTCTTTTACCATTTTACACACAATTGTTCATTACAGTATGTTTTCAGCCTCGTGGAAACCCGGGGTGTGGCATGGTAAGCAGTGGTGGTAGTGCACCTAGCTTTTATATTATCTAACTTGAAAATATTTCTCTTCTATGATTCCTTTTTTTCTTGATAAAAATAGTTTTCACCAAACGTTGGTGGTGCACACGCACTACCATTCATGCTTGACATCACACCCCTGACAGGAACACATGTTCTTATTTTGTTGATAAAAAGTATTACAAAAATTTCCATACAAAAACTATTTTCATAGAAATCTTGCATTTCCACAAATAAACCTGAACATTTTTTTGAAAAAACTGCTCAAGAATTTTGTTCATTTAACATTGTGACTGTATTGATAAATGCAGTCCACTTCAAAGTTCTCCACACATACTTTTCTATGGTTGACCAGTCCCCTTTCTCCTTTCACTGAGATCTGCCCAGGCTCCATCAAGATCGTTTATAGCAGGAACGAGGGTTTAGGTTAACATATCTGAATGTTAGAACGAAAGCTTCAGTCTTCCACATAACCATCGATACTCAGCCCTCTTTACAACTTACAACAAAGATTGCAAAACATCATCCTTTTTAATTCAGAATCTCTGAACCAACTGTTGCTTTTTTATTCTTGGGACGGGGTTGGAGAAAAGGTGTAAAGGGATAGGTAGGGATCTGGTAGAGTTGTATGTTAAATTCCCGCCTTAGTAAATTTAAGAAAAAAACATCATTGCCCTAGTAATTGACATTTCTCTCTTAATCAGTGACACAGACTGTCAAAAGAAAGAAAGAAAGAAAAACACGGATGAATATTTGCTTTATATTCCACTTGCCATGAAATTCAGATTTGTTTTGCATTACATTTTTTTTCACATCCTATAAAAACATATCGTCTATTCAGATGATCATTATACTGAGTAGCTGGGAGCTAGGAATATCACCACCTCTATTATCTGGGTGTCAGAAGACTGTACTGTTTCTTCTAACACTACAGTTTTTGCTGATTCCAAGTATTTTTATGCTTAATGATTTTTTTTTTTTTTTACCGGTTACCCTTCGGGCATTGATATTCCACCTCCTGGCAACAGTTGGACTTCAAAAGGAACCTGTAATTTCTCACTGGACTGCATTTGAAACCAGCCACAAAATGCGCATGTCACATTCACTCAAAAGAAGGGAGGAACCCATGATAAACAGTGTAACCCAGTGTAACTTGGTTGATCCATGATGCTTGTAAATCAAGTCTGATCATTGCAACTGCTAGGATCACAGAGTCTCTAGTTCATAGACACAGCGGCATGAGGTAACTCATTTTATTTTGCACAGGTTGCATATTTCCACAGGAAACATTCTCGCTAAATTGTTTGGAAAAAAAAAGACGACAGTTTGTGCTTGGGTGTTGGGCCTCCCAGCTTTATGCCATGGTTTCTTTACCTGGCAACCTTCTGTCGTTAAATGTGTGCATGTTGATGACTTCTTCTGTTTTCACAATAACCGGGGCCTGTGGCTTGTGTTTCAACCGACGCTGACACTTCAGGGACATTCTCAGCTCTTCCACCATGGCGCTACAGAAGGACCTCTAAGAATAACACAGAGAATGAGATATTACAAAACAGATCATCTGCAACTGCTCCGCCACAATATGAAAATCACTTTCAAGAGGCTTGTCAACATAGCCTTGAAGGTTTGAAAACTTTCGTTATAAAAGTGATAGTGGTTGTTGCACTTAGAACACACAACGCGTGATCATTAAAGTATCTTAGTAAAGTGAGCTAGTTTAAAGAAAATCTCCACCTGATAGTGAAATAAACTGCCAACAAGGAATGCATAGAATATATCTATGTCGAATAGGATTTTCAGATGTAAAATTGATGAACATCGTAAAATATAGATCTACCTTAAAATTTAAATACAAACACATATACGCAAATCAAGCAGAAATCCATTCTTGATCTTTTAACAGATTAGAAGAAATGTCCTACTTTTTTAGATCACAACATGACATATGAAAATTTTCTTTAAACATGGATTCTTCATTGTGCATCTCAAAACAGAACAAAAATAGTACTCACACATTGAGACATAAAAACATGGAAAATTTTTGGTATTCAGTATATCTTTGTGGGATTGTGCCTATAAAACTATTGATGATGATTGCAAACAAGTATGATTTAATCATGAAATGACAAACTGTAGCACATTAAAAGTACATGAAGAGATGTTAACTTTTTTTGGTCAACATCAGCGTGATAACCGAAAGCTGGCAAGTAATTTATCCCATCAAGAAAAAAAATGACCCTATAACTGTTATTTTTAATTCCCATTTCATTGGCAATAGATTTGCTAGAAATTCTGTGTATCTGGGCCTCATTATTACACATTCCTCACGATTCCTATTACAGAGTCATATATGTGAGACAAAATTTTTATTAGTCTTCTTTCCCAACTAATTGAGATACACATGTGTTAGTTACATATAAATCAGATTCGTGAACCAGTTGCATATTGTAGTTGCAGTTCAGATGGGCTGAGACTTAGGCTCTTTCTGTGCAAGAACTAAAAATGTGGACAATGACCAAAAATGTGGACAAATATGAAAAATTTACACAATTCCAAAAAGAGATATGAAAACATAATGAAATAAACCTAATCAAATTAGCAGGTGTAGATTTACTTTTTGCTTTAGGTGTTGCTGCTTTATCGTTTATCAGCTTGGGCTAATTCCAAATAATATTTAATAACATATATGTGGTTTATTTTTTTAACATTTTGCATGCATAATCTTTTGTGACACTCAAAATAATACTTTGAGTTAAAGTAAGCATCTCTCTGACAGAAAACTGATTCAGAGAAAAGGGAAGCCACTTTCTACAGTTCATACCTGAGATGCCAGTAAGATATCCTGATAACCCAATTTTGTGATTTTTGACCTTGTCTTTGTGTCTTCTTGTCCATTCCTGGCCTTATCCTCATTTCACTTTTATGGGTTCCTGAACAGTTTCCTTAGTAGTCTTCTCAACTCTGTATCTGGGATATTCCTTTCCAAAAGGCTCACAGACACCAGAAAAATCTATTTTTAAACCTGTTATTAATAGCATTTCTTTGTCTAAGAAACAAGTAAAATCTAAACCTGTTCCCCCACCCCCATTATGACTTCTCTGATTTAGCTTTCCTCCTTCCTCTCCACCCTCCCCATTTCTTTTTTCTATACACACACTCTTTCTCTGCTTGGACCTCCAGGGTTTTTCTCCTTTGCTTTTCCTTGCTCTAGGAGCCTGCAGAGTTCTTTCATCCTTCATATCAACCCAACTTTACCCCTTTACCTCAGGACATGATTCACTTTTTAACTTATTCAGAAATCACTTTCCAACTGACCAGGCTCATTATTTTCACTCAATTTGGTTTTGTCCCTTTAGTATTTTGCACTCATTATCATGTTTTTCTATCTGGCCTCAGGGACTTCAATGTATCCCTCTCACTAAATTGTAAAGAGCAGAAATCAAGTTTTCATGGCACTGACTGAACACAGGTGTATTCTTTAAACTTTGACTGGATTTTAACTATAGCTACACATGACCCTAATATTTGAATTCTTACTTAACAATCCGTTTAATTCAACTGCTTAAGAAAGTTTTTTCAGAAGCTCGGTAAAATGCATGTATACAAGAGACCTGACTAATCAAGGTAAAACTTTTGGTGTTTGTTTAATAATATTAAATTAGTAAAGATATTAATTTATTAGTACTTATAATGGGTGATGATTAAATGCTACACATGAATTCCCCATTAACTTCAGTTACTGCCATGCATTATTTATAATGTGTTAAATTATCCACTTCAGAAGTTCATGAACTATATTTCTATTAAAGGATTTATATGACACCTGACAGCCAGTATATGGACACAATGTTTCTCATTGCTTAATACCTACTATTAGATGTACTTATTAAGAACATGATGATAATGATGATGAAGATGGTGATGATGACAACACTGTAGAAATGGAAAAATCTGACTCCAAAAGGGGGAAGAATACATAGTCTTGAGGTAACTTAGTCTTGGCTCTCTGTTGAAACATTTAACAGAAGAATTGATTAGATAATATAACAAGGTCAGAACCTGATGCCATTGACACTTCAAAATGTTATAGGATGTGAATAACGTTGAATTGTTTGAAATAAGCCTTCATTTAAAATGAATAAATTTCCCATATGCTAAATAATTGATCACACCCTCTTCTTGGCAAATTCGATTTGTAGACATTTTGAATATAATTAGTTTCAAAAATAATGGCATAGATATATTAATTAATTTTTTGTCCATACTAAGAGAATGGCCTACACAACTGATTTCCTTTGGATAAAAAGTCTTATATATATGCATCCAAAGATGAAATGACTCAATTTTATTTCTAGTAAGTTAAAGAGTAAACTGAACTTAGTACCTTACAATTAACTTCACACTACAAATAAAGTCATATAAAGTTCTTTTTGGACAATTTTATATATAACATTTATAATGCTGCATTATATAAAATGTAGGTAAGAAACCTACATCAAAGATCACAATACTTTCATCTTTTATAAATTAAATTATCTTAAATGAATCATATTTACAAATTTAGAAACTCTGGAAATTATAAACATGTAACCCCACCATTACTGTTTTAGGCTTTATCTATTCTACAAAGCTATTAGAAAGTGAACATTTTAATCAAACAGCCTTTAATCAACCAAACAATAGCTTTGTTATTTAATGTCAAATTACTATTTTTATTACATTTTTTTTCTCTGAATGAGCTGAATTTTACCAGTTCTCTTTTGATATATCACTGTCCATTTGCCTAAGAAATAATTTTATTTTAGGTTACTAATAAAGTCACTGGGAGACCACAGGTTCTCTTTTCACATGTAGAATTATTTCTAATCCTTCACAAAACCATGAAAACCTTAAGATCCAAGCAAGAGTTTAACAACAACATGGGAAATTTAAAGAATTTAATGATATTATAAAGTAGTGTTCATTTGTGACACCAGGCAAATACATGTTCTTTACTTTTTTTAAGCTTTACAATGCAAATTGCATATTGTAATCTATGTAAGAATCTAAAGTTGAAACTGTAGATATGCTTGTGGATTATAGTTGTTTCTCTGTGCTGTGTGTGGTCAAAAAATTACTATGTCTAACTTTTAAATAAAGTTCTAATGTTGTCATTCAAGAGACAATGTCTTTCCTACTTCATATAATAATTGGAATTTTGAAAAAACGTCTCTTTGTTGAACTATGAAATAAGGCTTTGAAAAACCCAAGGACACTTAACAGGAGTCTCCTGACTTGTAATAAAAAAGAAGGAAAAGCAGGAGGGGGTGAAGGGGGGGAGAGAGGAGGAAAGGAGAAAGGAGAGCAGAAGAAAGAATTTAAAAAAATGAGAGAGCAACAGAAAGAGAAGAAATGAAGGAGGGAATATGGGAGGGAGGAAGTCAGGCAAAGGCAAAGCAGGAAGGACGCGGGGGTGGGGGGAGGAAGAAAAAGAAACTATGTTGCTTTTTTTTTCCAAGTCACTTTTCCTTAAGAATGGAAAACCACAAGTTGTGTCATTAAATAAGGTAAGTTTCTTAGGGTGAAAACAACCACAAAAATGTTTCTCCACATTAATATAACAGACTACAAAAAGAAAAAAGAAAGGCACAAGGATACTAACCATTATTAAAAACCTCTTTTAGTAAGTTTCAAAAGTTTACTAAACAGTGTCTGGATGGTAGGGTGGCACTAACCATATAGAAGATTCCTGAAAATGAAAATTTAAATCTTTGAGCTGTTAGCATGTATAATTGCATTTAAATTAGTAAAACTCATGATCAAATTTACTATATTTAATGAGGCAACCTGTATTTACACATCGCTAATTCTAGAAATGATAAAGGTCTGGAAAACTTAAAAGTATAGATTTGGCTATATTTACATTGTTTTTTTTAACAAAGCTGTATTTTTATTTTGAGTATAATAAAACAACATAATAATCCACAGGAAAATGTTCTCAAGAATATCATTATTGCTGTATAGAATAATTTATTCTTAATAGCTTAACTTTCTAATTTATAGATGTATTTATAAGATCACATGATGTGACAGCACTTGGCAACGCACATGATTTTTTAAGAAGTACAAATCTAGGTGTAAATATGTTCCACATTGAACACTGGCATAAACTACATTTTTAAGTTGGGATCTTTATATTTAGTGATGTCTTTTTTAAAAAACAGCAACTGATGAAAAATAACCAATTTGAATTTTTAAACTCTGAAGCTCGTCACTTTCATGTTGAATATATGTAGTCATTTATCTCCCAAAGGCAAAATAATCATAAGATATTATGCACTGTGTATTTATATTTTTAAGGAGGAAACTATTTTATATGTCTTGCTATTCTGTTCTTTGATAGTATAAAATGAGACTCCAATATCCATTCAGAATAATTTCCAACCATTTTTGCATATAGTTCCTATTGGAAATCCCACCAAAACATCTTCAAGCTACCTTTATCAGATTGTAGCTCAATATTCTAACATACACTAGCATATATTAACTAAACTTGTTTTGTGTTTGTCCTTTAAACTGTTAACTGAGTATGGATAGCCAGTTAATTCTCAGACACTTTTCTAATTAATTTCTGGAGCCTTAGGCCATTTGACCAAGAATTCCAAGTCACATGTCATAAAGACAAATAGGAACAGTCACTGCGGATCCCTGCACAAAATTATCCCACATTACATAATAACTAGATCAACTAAATAATAACTAAAATGGCATAAAAGTATATAGAACATAATCGGTGACATTTTGTATAAATATTGCTGTATTAAATGAGGAAAATATTTGTCATTTAATATGACATATTCCTTTTGATTTATACTCTTTCTAAATGACAAGATTTTCAAAATATCAAAGAGCTAATGCTATACATCAGAAGCATAAATTGACCTCAGGCTATATGAATATAACAGTGAAGCAATGAGAGATGGAAAATGACTAGTTAAGACACTCATGTCAAAAATGTATATAGCAACTTTGATCTTGATACTCAGTTTCAGAGAGGCTCTCATTTTGGGGGGGGAAAATGTTATTTAGATTAGCTGCACGCTGTCAGATGGGACCTTTTACCATCAGGTTCAGCCATGATCTTATTGCATCATCACTTTAATTTTACAGCTAGAGAAACTCAAACTCAAGAAGTCAAGTTATCTACCCAAGGTTATGCATACAACCGGTATCAGGGCTCAAAGAAGAGCGCTGTCCTCCTGACTAACATTCTATGAATGCTTTTATTATATCAGCCCGCCTCCTGAACAGTGACTTGAATTTCAGTGGAGCCTTTTACCTGGACTCTGTTCTTAATCAATGGTAATTTTTGAATAGTAAGTAATAAATCAGACAGAAAAAAATGTGGGGCAAAAAGAAATACATTTTTTAATGAATAAAATGACAAAGCATCCTATGTTTTAGGCGGGGTTATTTTACAATGATAAACTTAACGAAAGATGAAAATATTCTCAGAAACTTTGACTCTTAACAGAAACGGTTTACTGAATATCTTTATATTGCATTTAGCAAATACAGTGAGTCAGAGAAAAGTGAAGCATCATTATACATTTTTACACTTCCCCTACTTAAGCTCGAAAAATCAATGAATAACATCTGACAAGATTCAACACCACTTTAGTCAATACAGCTATGAAAGGCATTTTAAGAAAAAGCAATGTTAATCATCACTTTCTCACTAGCAGTCATAATGATACAATTTTCAACAAAACATATAACATCCAAATATCTAATGTTGAATTCCAGGAAAGTTCTCTCTTTTTAAGATCCAGCAGTTAAAATGCATCAGCTTTATGAATAATAAGTATATTATAGCAATAGCTGCTTATTATACACTAGACATATGCAAAAGACACAATGTATGTTAACTATCTTAATTTTTAAAACACTTTCACTTATGGTGTATTCATAGCCCATTTATTTGTTTATTTTAAGAGATGTATAGAAAGGTTAAGTCATTTTATCCGAAGTTGAACAAAGTTGAGAAAGGAGCCCCAATTTTTTTTTTTTTAATTCTAAAACTCATGCATAATTGTCTGGGAAAGTGAAATAACTAGACAGTGCTTAAGATCAAAGCCCACAATCTGTTTATCTAATTCAAACTCTCACTTTACATATTGCATCGATGCAACCTCAGGAAGAAAAATAATCAGAAAAAATAGTTAAATATTCTACATCCATTCTGTGCAATATGCTATAGCTTAAAAAGTGTGAGAGTAGACATCTTTGACTTTGGGAAACACTTGACCCTTGAGACACTTATCCTAATGTGCACAATATGGATAATGATATTTGCATCGTTCTCAGGGTAACTTTGTATTCAAATGAGAATGTACTCTTTAGAAACTCTTAAGTCATTTATAAAAATAAGGTGGTAAAATTATTATCCATTCAGCTACAATCTTAATTTTAAAACATCATTTATGTGCACAAATAGAAACTGGCTTAATCACAAACTAATGACTTAAAAATCCTTTAGATGATTTGGAACTATATTAGTGAATAACATAAAGATTGGCATCTCACTTTTAAGTATGATTTGATATTTATATTTAAAAACATTTTTAAAAACCATCCAGGTAATCCTTATATAGGTCATTGGTAGAAATTAAGAGACTCTCTGCTCTCAGACAAAGGCAGTAATATAAAAACAATACAAAATGGACTACTTGTCTAAAGTCTATTTTCAACTTTTAATTTCTGAATAGCAACATGCTTTGTGGTTAAATTTTATTATACTGAAAATAGAACTTCTAACTTCTAAAAAGTTAAATGCAGTTAACTTTTCCAAAGCACAGCTGCTCTGTGGTTTGTTGATAGGCATTACTTGCAAAAGGTAAATATTGAAATAAAATCTTTACTGATGATTTATAACCGTATTTGCCTTCCTATGCCTTGTCCAATAAATGGTCTCTTTTAAAAAGCATTGCTCCTGATAGAACAAATTCTTTAGCATTCTGAAAGCGACAACCTTTTTTCATTCTTCTGGTTCCATGAAATACAGATCCAACCAGCTTTGAAAAGTGCTTTCCTTTTAAGTATCTTTCGCCCAGGATCCCTAGTCTTACAGCATTAAACTAACCCACTCTGACTTTTTCTTTGTTTTTCCTCCAAATTGTACTGTTTTCATTTGCTGGTCCTTCTAGTATGAGTTACAGCTTCCTTCTATATTTGTTATTCAACTATAGACTGAAGAGCATTCTATGTGCCCTTCAAATTTTTTTTTTAACTTTCAGCATCTGGAAAAACATCATTATTTAGAGATTATTTGGAATATGACATACCAGCGTTCTATAATACAAATAACAACATTGACTAAAATGTACTACATCCTAGAAAACAACAATACCAAAAAGAACCAAGTAGTTCTTAAAATGTACTTCAATCATCTTAAAGGAAAGTTCAAATCAATACAAATTCAATATCTGAGCAATAAATTGTCTATTTTTCTAATTCTCAGACATTTTGACTAAATATTGTTAAAACTTAAGTAATAAGAAAGAATATGTTTGCTGCTAAGTCTGTGTCAGGAAACTCAGAGATTCTTGTTCAAACTGTTCAATAAAAACCATTTTTACAAGCAAATCCATTTTCAATTTCAAGGAAAGAAAATATTTCTGTATATAAATCAGACAAAAAATTAAACTGTGTAAGTTACATTATTATTCTTTCTGGAAATCAGAAATCAGAAATATGTACATCTTTAAAAAGAGGACATGTTAAAATATTTAAGAAATGGTGAATGATTTTAAACATGAATTGAACCATAATTCTGTCATAAAATAGTTTAGTTAAAATTAAAATTAAAATAATTACTATCACTTCAAATTATAAAACCAGTATATTATCATACATATGATGAGAGAAAACAAAGCTTTGTATCTTAAGTAGCTTTCTTCAGTTTAAGTAGACTTAGCAGGGGGGAAATAGGACCTTTTTGGCAAATCCACGTGACCTGAAATTCACTGACAATTGTCTCAGATGTATTATAGATTCTTGGGTTGTTACTGAATGAAACTTAAATACTAATATTTTTTAAATCAGGGAACAGGAAGGCAAGAAGAAAATCAATTAGAAAATGTAAGTATTGATTAGTTGCTTTTTCAGACACATTCAGAAAGGAAAAACATTTTGAGGATCTTTCCAAATGGTCAAGTTATATTTTGGAAAAATCAGAAAAATAAATACCTACTTATTTTAAAAGTTCAAATAAATGAAAAGCAATGTATCTTTGATGTATTAATACTTGCATCAAATAAAAACCATGAAGTATTATCAAAATTGTAATACACCATCTTGTGGTTATCTGAAAGGAATGCAATTTGTGGATTTTGAAGTTTTAGGGGCCATGTATCTCAGCATTTTCTTCTGCTTTCAGTTTTAAACTTTCTTCATTTAAAAATGATACTTTCTTACACTACTCCTAATTATCAAAAATATAAAAAAGTTATAGTCATCAAGACCTATTTGCTCTACTAATATTTTACAAAATGCATGTAATTCGTTATTCATAAATTTTATCCATAAGGTTCATATTCAACTAGAACTGTGTGTATATTGTATCTGGCAGCCTATTTAGATAAAGATGGGAGATTTCATTTTTTTCTAAATCCTGTAATGCTATAGCCTAAAGAAAGAAGGAAGAGAATAGAGAAAGAGAATGGAAGAGAGATTGCAAAGAATATTTGGGCCAGGATTATGAATAATGTATCATTGCTTATGTTCAGTGTGCAAAATATAATTCCTTGCATGTTCAGTTCTCAATAAATAATTATTGAGTAAATGAATGATCACAAATATTTACCCTACTTTTAAAATTTAACAAATGTAATTAAAGTCACAATTTTAAGTATAAATTGTGAATTTTTTTTTAATTTTTATTTTTTATTTTTATAAACATATTTTTATCCCCAGGGGTACATGTCTGTGAATCGCCAGGTTTACACACTTCACAGCACTAACCATAGCACATACCCTCCCCAATGTCCATTACCCCACCC
>PISX010023360.1:0-29898 GCA_004024625.1 Mellivora capensis
TTTAGGTAGCATAGACATTTTGACAATGTTTGTTCTTCCAATCCATGAGCATGGAATGTTTTTTCATTTCTTTCTGTCTTCCTCAGTTTCTTTCATGAGTACTTTATAGTTTTCTGAGTACAGATTCTTTGCCTCTTTGGTTAGGTTTATTCCTAGGTGTCTTATGGTTTTGGGTGCAATTGTAAATGGGATCAACTCCTTAATTTCTCTTTCTTCTGTCTTGCTGTTGGTGTATAGAAATGCAACTGATTTCTGTGCATTGATTTTATATCCTGACACTTTACTGAATTCCTGCATGAGTTCTGGCAGTTTCGGAGTGGAGCCTTTGGGGTTTTCCACATAAAGTATCATATCATCTGCAAAGAGTAAGACTTTGACTCCTTCTTTGCCGATTCAGATGCCTTTTATTTCTTTTTGTTGTCTGATTGTCAAGGCTAGGACTTCTCATACTATGTTGAATAACAGTGGTGATAGTGGACAACCCTGTTGTGTTCCTGACCTTAGGGGAAAAGCTCTCAGTTTTCCCCCATTGAGAATGATATTCACTATGGGTTTTTCATAGATGGCTTTTATGATATTGAGGTATGTACCCTCTATCCCTACACTTTGAAGAGTTTTGATTATGAAGAGATGCTGTACTTTGCCAAATGCTTTTTCAGCATCTATTCAGAGTATCATATGGTTCTTGTTCTTCTTATATTAATGTATTGTATCAAATTGATTGATTTGCAGATGTTGAACCAACCTTGCAGCCCAGCAATAAATTCCACTAGGTCATGGTGAATAATCCTTTTAATGTACTGTTGGATCCTTTTGGCTAGTATTTTGGTGAGAATTTTCACATCTGTGTTCATCAAGGATATTGGTCTGTAATTCTCCTTTTTGATGGGGTCTTTGTCTGGTTTTGGGATCAAGGTAATGCTGGTCTCATAAAATGAGTAAGGAAGTTTTTCTTCCATTTCTATTTTTTGAAACAGTTTCAGGAGAATAGGTAATAATTCTTCTTTAAATGTTTGGTAGAATTCCCCTGGGAAACTGTCTCGCCCTGGGCTCTCGTTCATTGGGAGATTTTTGATGACTGCTTCAATCTCCTTACTGGTTATGGGTTTGTTCAGGCTTTCTATTTCTTCCTGGTTCAGTTGTGGTAGTTTATATGTCTCTAGAAATGCATCCATTTCTTCCAGATTGTCATTTTGCGGCATATAGTTGCTCATTACATGTTCTTGTAATTGTTTGTATTTCTTTGGTGTTGGTTGTGATCTCTCCTCTTTCATTCATGATTTTATTAATTTGGGTCCTTTCTCTTTTCTTTTTGATAAGTCTGGCCAGGGGTTTATCAATCTTATTCTTTCAAAGAACCAGTTCCTAGTTTCATTGATCTGTTCTACTGTTCTTTTGGTTTCTATTTCATTGATTTCTGCTCTGATCTTTATTATTTCTCGTCTCCTGCTGGGTTTAGGCTTTCTTTGTTGTTCTTTCTCCAGCTCCTTTAGGTGTAGGGTTAGGTTGTATACTTGAGACCTTTCTTATTTTTTGAGAAAGGCTTGTATCGCTGCACACTTTTCTCTCAGGACTGCCTTTGATATGTCCCAAAGATTTTGAAGAGTTGTGTTTTCATTTACATTTGTTTCCATGAATTTTTTCAATTCTTTAATTTCCTGGTTGACCCATTCATTCATTCTTTAGTAGGATGCTCTTTAGCCTACATGTATTTGGGTTCTTTCCAACTTTCCTATTGTGATTGAGTTATAGCTTTAGAGCATTGTGGTCTGAAATATGCAGGGAATGATCCCAGTCTTCTGGTACTGGTTGAAACCTGATCTGTGAACCAGGATGTGATTTATTCTGCAGAATGTTCCATGTGCACTAGAGAAGAATGTGTATTCTGCTGCTTTGGGATGGAATGTTCTGAATATATCTATCATGTCCATCTGGTCCAGTGTGTTATTTAAGGCCATTATTTCTTTGTTGATCTTTTGCTTGGATGATCTGTCCATTTCAGTGAAGGGGGTGTTAAAGTCCCCTACTCTTATTGTATTATTGTTGGTGTGTTTCTTTGATTTTGTTATTAATTGGTTTATATAATTGGCTGCTCCCATGTTAGGGGCATAGATATTTAAAATTGTTAGATCTTCTTGCTGGACAGACCCTTTAAGTATGCTATAGTGTCCTTGCTCATCCATTATTATAGTCTTTGGCTTAAAATCTAGTTTATCTGATTTAAGGATTGCTATCCCAGCTTTCTTTTGATGTCCATTAGCATGGTAAATTGTTTTCCATGCCCTCATTGTAAATCTGGAGGTGTCTTTGGGTCTAAAATGAGTTTCTTGTAGACAGCATATCGATGGGTCTTGTTTTTTAATCCATTCTGATACCCTGTGTCTTTTGATTGGGACATTTAGCCCATCTACAGTCAGGGTAACTATTGAAAGATATGAATTTAGTGCCATTGTATTGCCTGTAAGGTGACTGTTACTGTATATTGTCTCTGTTCCTTTCTGGTCTACTACTTTTAGGCTCTCTCTTTGCTTAGAGGACCCCTTTCAATATTTCCTGTAGGGCTGGTTTGGTTTTTGCAAATTCTTTTAATTTTTCTTTGAGAGACCCCCTTCTATCTCTGATGTCTCCTGCCCCATCCAGCAGGACTCTTCCTTCAAACCTTTTCCCAACCACCCCAGCCCCCAGACCTTCCCTCCTGAGTGCAAGACAATGCAACCTCCACTCCCCTGCCTCTCCCGCAAGATTCCCCGGCAGAACTTTCATGCTTTCTTTCATATTTCACATGAATACATTAGAGACATCCCAAAGGAGAAAGAACAGTGGCTCTGAGCCTGAAGTTCTTCATCTGAAAACTGGAGAGTATTAGGAATGGCGGGTTCAGACTCCACCATCCTGAAATGCATCCTTTTCCTTCCTGTTATTTCCATGTGTGTGTAAATAGGTAACTATGACAGGAGAAAACTATTAAAGTACAACTATTTTCAGTCATGCTACGGACTCACACCCACACATATACACAACTCACCATGCTTTGGGGAGAAGAATTCTGAGGTTGAATGGACCAGTGATGCTGCCTTTGGTGTGATGAGCAGGACGCTGAGTAGAGCTGCAGATCTAAAGCAGTCAGGCCTTGGCGTGGGGCGGGGGCTTTGGGTCACTGCCAGAGGAAGTGAGACTTCGGAGAGGTTTAAAAGGCAGTTTGGGAAGACCTTTTGCTCTCTGTCATGCTGTGTATCCCCTCTTCCATATCCCTAAGGAATTTTCACAATGGTTGTGTTACACCTCTGTATGTTTGGAGTTGGAGGCACGTGGTTGTGTGTACATGAAGTTGGGTGTGTTTTCTTGTATTGGTGTCTTTGTGGTGGGCACAGAATGGGGATATGGCAGGCCTAAAGTGGCTCAGGTTCCAGAACTGTCTTCATTCAGACTGAATGTAACAGGTGAACATCCAATTCATATATAATTAAATTGTGACTCTCTGAGTAGTAATTTAAATTGGTTCCCTCATTGCTTATAACTGATTGTGAGTTTGGCTTTTATTTAGTACTCTTTCTAGTTCTCTGGATTCAGGGGGAAAAATTATTTTTTAAAAAAGGGTTAAAAATTTTAGTGAAACAACTTTCTGCTTCCTGTAATAGCCAAGTACTTTCTATTGAACCAACTCTCCACCGACAACTGTAAATGTTGGACAAAATTTTACAAACCGCCTCCTGCCACTGGAGCATGATTCAAAAGCAGCCAGAAGCAGGAGGGTCAACTCTTGAGGGAAGGAAATAGCGATGGGTGTGCTCCCATTCTTTTATGGCTTTTAGTTTGAGGGCCTGTTGCATCTAGTGTCTTGTAAGGCCATTTAAAGTGCAAAGAAACCCACACTGTGTATCAAACCCACATAGGTCAGAGTGTAGGATAACCACAACAGCTGGAAAAATGAAGAGGAAAATCCCTGAAAGGAGAGAGATGATGGGGGCGTAGAGCCCCAAATTCTGTGCATAGATTCTGCCCTCATCTCTGGCTGATACTTAACTATGTGTGTGTGGGACAGACTCCAAGGAGCCCAGCTAAGCCTACAAGGATCGAGACCTCTGGGTAGTTTCTTTCACGTAGCATTTCCTTTTTAAAGTCATGAAAATTAATTCTTGGTTAATTGAACATTTCGTTTGGGAAAATACTTTTCTCCTAAGTACCCGAGACTTTAAGATTTGTCAGCGAAGGGTTCTCAGGAGTGCCGGGTTTTGAGGTTATCATTTCAGAACAAGTTTGTTGAATGCCTTTTTGGTGCATGGCTGTGCGCTGGGGAGATTAAAGTATCATTGAAATTTGACTATGAGACTGTAATTTCAGATATTAGTTGAAATCCCCCACACACATGAAACCATAACATCCATGTATGTATGAAACATTTAAATAACACAAGGCCGCATTCAGTGTCAAAGGGACTGCCATCCACTGAGTGGGATTTTCACCCAGGGAGTGGTATTACTTTCCTAGGACTGCTGTGACAAATAATCACAAACTGCATGGCTCTGAACAATAGGATTTTGTTTTCTTTTTTTTTTTTTTTTAAGTTTTTATTTATTTGACAGAGAGATCACAAGTAGGCAGAGAGGCAGGCAGAGAGAGGGGGAAGCAGGCTCACCGATGAGCAGAGAGCCTGGTGAGGGACTTGATCCCAGGACCCTGAGATCATGACCTGACCCGAAGGCAGAGGCTTAACTCACTGAGACACCCAGGTGCCTTGGGAATTTGTTTTCTCACAGTTCTAGAGATGAGAAGTTTGAAATCAGGACATTGGCAGGGCCATACTCCCTCTGAAGGCTCTAGGGAAGAATCCTTCCTGCCTCATCCTAGCTTCTGTGGTCACTGGCGACCCTTAGCATTCCTCTCCCTGTGCCCACATCCCTCTGGCCTCTGAGTCCATCTCTACGTGGCTTTTCCGTCTGCCTGTGTCTGTGCCCATGTCCATGTGGCCTGCTCATAAGGACACCACCCATTTGATTCAGGGCTCACCCAGCTCTACCCAATCCTCCCCAATCCTCATCTTAATCAGTTACATCTTCTGAAACCTTATTTCCAAGTAGGGTCACATTGTGGTGTTCCAGGCGGACATGCATTGGGGGGATATACTATTCTACCCAGGAAACAAGTGAATTAAAAGTACTGTGAAATATCCAGAACTGCAAGTTCTGGGTCTGATTAATCCTTAATATTAAGGTACTTTCTAGCTTATGGAACACTTATTCATGAAAGTGAACTTCATTTTATGATAATGATACTTAATAACCTGTGACTCATTTATATTTTAACTTTTATATATGTTTTCATTGAAAATAACAAAAATTTCATTTCATGTAAACATTTAAAATTGAGATACCATGAAATAATCCTGGCCCTCTCCTGTCCCCTTCCCCCACATTGTTCTAAAAGAGTAAGCTTAAATGAATTTTGGGAGAATAGGGCTATAAAAAAGACCTTGAAAAAAAAAAAAAACTATTTTCTAAAGCAAAGCCATTCCATTAAGCAGACCTAAATTTAGATTGTCAAAGCCCTATAGGCTCTGAAAAGCAAGTTGTTAAAACTCATAATGAGTTCCAGTGTTGCTGCATTTGGAAATGTCTACATCTCAGCAGTAGCCCTTGTACTAGATTGCTCTAGAAGACGGAGGCAGTAGATGTGAGGGACTCTTGTCTTGGAAGCTATCATTTCAGATATTAGTTGGAATTCCATATTCTTGACCCTCCTTAATTCTTAAATTGTAAATTCCTAACAGCTGTAATTTGTAAAACACATGTGGACAAATCCCCTAATGACAGATCAGAGATGATTAACTTAAAAGATTTCATTCAACTCAGAAGAACTGAAGATGAAACATTACCCTCCCCGGCCTCCCACCCTATACCAGCAGTCATGGCTTTTTCTAGCAATATTCCTGAGTTAAAGAAAATGCAAATGAACCATTTGAGATTCAACTTGAAGTGAAAACATTTTGCAGCTGTCATGTTTAATTTGATGATAAATATGAGTGCTAGTAATTGTCTATTTCTTGAATAAGTATCTTAGAGTTGAGGGGCGCCTGGGTGGCTCAGTTGGTTAAGTGTCTGACTCTTGATTTCGACTCAGATCATGATCTCAGGGTTGTGAGATGGAGCCCAGCATCAGACTCTGCGGTTGGTATGGCATCTGCTTAAGATTCTCTCTCTCTATCCCTCTGCCCCTTCTCTTGCGCACAGGCACACTCTCTCATTCTCACTCTCTGGAAAAAAAAAAATTTTTTTAAATAAGGCTTGAATACTGATACACACATGGTTTCTATGCTTTGCTAATTCAATTCAACTGTGGTCCTACAAGAAAGAAATGTATTCTGACAACATTTTTTTAAAAGACAAGATTTGCCAAAACAGTGTGCTCTAAAAATAAATCAATGTAATGACTGATTTAAGAAATCCCAATTATATTCTTATTTAATTCAGTAGTCAGAGCCTTAAAGGAATTAATGACCCATTCACCAAAGTCATCATAATGATGCTCAATTTAAAGTAGCCTTAGGAGGCCTGGGTGGCTCAGTCAAATGTCTGCCTTTGGCTCAGGTCATGATCCCAGGGTCCTGGGATTGAGTCGGGCTCCCTGCTCAGTGGGGAGCCTGCCTCTCTCTCTGCATATTGCTTTCCCTGCTCGTGCTTTCTCTCTTTCTCTCTCTCTCTGACAAATAAGTAAAATCTTAAAAAATAAAAATAAATAAAGATAGCCTTTCGGGGCACCTGGGTGGCTCAGTCGGTTAAGCATCCGCCTTCAGCTCAGGTCATGATCTCAGGGTTCTGGGATGGAGCCCCACATCAGGCTTCCTGCTCGGTGGGAAGCCTGCTTCTCCTCCTCCTGCTCCTCCTGCTTGTGCTTGCTCACTCTCTCTGTCAAATAAATAAAATCTTTAAAAAGAAAATAAATAAAGATAGTCTTTCAGCCTGTTCCCCAGTCTCTTTGCTGAACTGAAATTGTGGAAATTGTCCTCCATTTTCTCATTTACATCCTTCTTCAAATTGGTCACTTGACCACCATTTATTCTGCCATCTAAAAATGTATTTAACCCATCACATTTTATCCTCCTTGCCATTATCTTAGCTTGGGTGTGCATCAGAGCTCATCAGGAGTGCTTCAGTGATTTTCCAAATAGTCTTCCTGCTTCCGGTCTTACCGTCTTCCAGTCCTCCTCCACCAACATGAAATCTATTCAAGTCTTACTCCCATTGAGAATCTTTCCACCACTTGCCATCACCTATGAAATAAAGTCCCTAGCATGGCATTTACGGCTATTCACCCTCTGGCGCTTGTCTGCCTCTCCATATTGATCTCCTGCAACAGACCTCCTTGTACTAGTGCACTTGGCTGAAATTTCTGCCCTGCTCTGCACGTGCAGTTTCCTCTGCGATGTCCCACTCCTAGGCTGGCAAGCTCTCTGCACCCTTCAAGACTCACTTTGTAGGGACGCCTGGATGGCTCAGTTGGTTAAGCAGCTGCCTTCAGCTCAGGTCATGATCCCAGCGTCCCGGGATCCAGTCCCACATTGGGCTCCTTGCTCAGCAGGGAGCCTGCTTCTCCCTCTGCCTCTGTCTGCCTGTGCTCGCTCTCTCTCTCTCTCTCTCTCTCTCTGACAAATAAATAAATCTTTAAAAAAAAAACAACCAAAAACCTCACTTTGTAAATCACTTCCTTTCTGGTTGTCTCATTCCACCAGATCTTCTGGGACCTTGTATCTACCTCTGTAATGGCATAGATCACTCCATTGGACTTGTGAGAGATTCCCCCCTACCCCAAAATAAGGTTCACCTTTGGTTAATGAAAAAGTGAGGGAATCATCCCATCACTCTTTGTCCTTAGAGTCTCCCTTGTCAAGGAGAATAGGCTTAAGTAATATGGCCTCAAAAGAATTCTTACTTGGAGTGCAGAAAGGACTTGAATCCACTAAGGTGGCCACTCCGGGGCCCATTCCATTGACTGTCACTCACGCAGTCTGATGTCACACACTTTTCCAAGTAAGCATCTTTGGCTGATCGAAAAAATACAGAAAATTCTGCCTGAAGAGAAAGACCCACAAGGCCAAATAAACTTGCCAGGGATGCATTGTTTTGCTGAAGCAGCTTTTCTTTTCATGAGCTGATGATTTTCTCTGGTCTCTGCATGTCATGTTGAAGATGAAGGATATCTGGAATATACAAAGGAAGAACAGGATTGATACCAGCCTTTGGGGATGGAGAAAGAGGACATAAGATCTCTCCTGTTACACCCAACCTCAGCTCCCCAATCTGCAGGATTTGGGATTGGTTACCAGCCTATCCCTAATCTCTAGGATATAGAAATTTGGGAATGTTCTGACCCTGCCCCCCAAAAAAAATCTAAGGAAAAAGATAAAAAGAAATATGGCTTAAATGCACCTTATTTCTCCTTCATCATCTTCAAATATTGGTGACTATGTTACCGGTTTCCTGTTGGTTGTGAGGATTTCTCCCTTTGTGTGCCCTCCTAGAGAAGGCTGGCATCTGTGCTTTTTCCAACGGGAGTGGTTTTCTGATTGAAGTGGGCCAGTAGTGCCCGGTTCTAAGAGATCCAAAGAATTCAGAAGAGAATTCAAGCAGTCGCATTAACTACACATTTAGCTATATAGTCAGAGGATTATAAAGCCAACCCAAACCTACAGAGAAGGATAGAAATTACAGGTTGCTTCCACAGGGACCATATGAGAAAACCAAAGATGGGAGTTTAGCTTAATAGAAAGAGTGTGAACTCTGGGGCAAGGCAGGCGTGGGTCTGAGTCCCACAAACTAGTCGTGTGGTCTTAGACATGTCCTGTAACTCCACCAAGACCTAGTTTCCTCTTTTGTAAAATGGGGTTAATAGAAACATTCCTTATGGAATTGTTCTTAGCTTTAGAGATAGTGTTGGTGGAACGCTTTGCACAGAGTAGGCTCTTAGGAAATGGCAGTTAGGATTTTGGCTTTGTGTTAAGAATGATGTGATGGACTCTGACATCCCACCGGTCCCCCTAAGAGTGCTGTTGGCAGTGGTCCACACCCAGCAACTGCTCAAGGCAGGGGTGTAAAAGGCCTGGCTATTTTGGCTCAACTTACAACAACTGTGGAGGCCACTCTAACTCCAGAGCTCCCCACGGATCAGCCAGGTCGACACCAGGCGTGCATCATAGCTCCGCTTCTCCCTCTGCCTACTCCGGCCTCCCTCCGCTCTTTTCTATGGGTGTTGATCCCAAGAGCACTTCTGGAACATGTCATGCATGCTAAACTTTCTTCCAGAGTCTCCACTTCCTGAGGAACCTGACCTATGACAAGGGCTAAGGCAGGTATCCTCAGATCTCGTGTTATGAATCATCCACTGGTCTCAGGAGTTGAAGCCTGAAGCCGATCCTGTGGCACCTTAGCCAGGTGTCAGGAAATATTTTAGAAAGACAGGCAAAGCATCAGAAAAACTGTAAGGGAAGGAGGAAGTCCCGAGACACATGGACTTTGCCGTAGGAAGGCATTTGATAATTTCCAGAAGTTAAAAACACCCTGAATCTATTCCATCTGAACCCAGGAGCTTGTAAATGTTTTCTAGCATCAACTCCCTAAAAAGAACTTGGCTATGACATTCACATCAATATAATTAAGCAGATGTAACGATTAGCCTTTCCCAGTATTGAACTTGTAATTCCCTTTCCAATGGCAAGGACCCAGCTAGAGACCTTCCTGGAAGGAGACCCATGTTTTCCTTCCTAATGACTGTGGCTTAAACACTGATTTTGGAACTGGGCTCTATTGTAGGCTCCTTTCCAGTGCCCAGTGGCATTTAGGCTGGGAGTTCCCTCTCCCACTCAAGTACAGCCATATGGGAGTTAGAATCAAAAAACTAGACAAAAGGTAATAGCTGGGAGATCAGTCCTGCAATGAATTTCCAGGGTTAAATGAGACTCTGCTCTGGACAGGGACTCCAGCTCCAGGAACAGTCTCAGCCCAACATGGTCCTTCTCTGTTCTTCCCTGCCCTGATCTCAGTGGCTATTAGGGGTTGACCCAGGAGGGGGAAGCTGTCAGCCTGGTCCTATCATGTAGTAGTGGACCAATAAATACTTCCTGAGGATCACGTACAAGGCACGGAGCTGAGATAGCGAACACTACGTGCCATGCTCCGCCTCTCCTGGTACTGGGGAGGAATGTGGACCTGAAGGTGAGAGGGGCAGCAGTAGGGCAGGACAGTCATACAAAGTGTGAATGCCATGAGATGAGAGCAAAGATGACTTTTTTCCAAGTCACTATTTTGTGTCTCTAAGTCCCCCATCTCTGCAACCCTGAGAGTTTTCAAGCAACGCTCAGCCCAAGGGAAGCCCTCAGTAGATCTATACTGAATGGAGTGTTTGTCCCTGTGACTTGTCATCCACTGTGTGGTCTGCAAATTACTCAAGATTCAGCTTGTGGCAGATGTGCAAGATTTTCTTCAGCAGCAACATCTCAACCAGTGTTGCCATGCAGACCTCAGGGGACCCTTGGTCTCGGTGTTGGTGGCCTTGCTGTAGGGAGGCACAGAGGTGACAGGGAGCTGCCAGAAGCCTCGGGGGTATGCTGGGCTCTGGCTCCTGCCTCCCCTGCTCTCTCTCTCCTGCTCTTCAGGCTGAAAAACTGCAGAGGGGAAGCAACATACTTCCAGAAGTCTTGCTTCCTCTGTTTGTTTTCTCCTCCATACCACAAGCCCTGGACCGTGTTTTCACCTGATGCCCTGGGGATCTGGTCCTCCCTCAGTGCATGTTAGCAGATACATTTCCAAGCCCGAGAATTATTTATAGACCAAGAGGCACCTGTTGCTGTTCAGCCCCTGAATTATGACATCTGGGAAAACCCTCAGGAAACTAACGAGGTCATGGACCCAGAGGCACTTGCCTCAGCACACTCTTCTCTTCTACCTTAGCCCAGGTTCAGAGGCTCTGCCTCTGGGGAAATTTAGGACAGTGAAGGATGAGGTTGGAAGGGACATTTGGTCAGCTCCTTCCCATCTCTGTCATTCCCTATCCCTTCCTTATTGGACAGTTGAGTTACTCTTATATACAGGGCTGTGCAAATAAAAGAGCCAGACTGTCTCCTGGAACCCCTTGCAAATAGAAATTCAGAAATTCCACTACCACTCTGGTTATAGCCGAGGAAACGGGGGCTTGGAGGGGAGTGGGAGGTAGCCTCAGGACCCACCCTGAGAAGATTCTGCAGCGGTCTTCACTGGGTGAGGCCAGAGATGTGCACTGGATGATCTGATAGGATTTTTCCTTCACTCACAGCAGAACAGAAAATGCCCAGACTCAGAGCAAGATAATAGTTTCACACAATGGCCTTCACTGTCTCAGACCTGCTAGAGGCAGTTTCTGGAATTGAATGAATTCTGTTTAGTTACTCTTTCCATTTACTTTGAGCAACAGCCTCGAGTTTTTTAAATTAATTAAGCTAACGATAAATGTGTTAAACCTCTACCTTCTACAGCTACATGTTTAGCTTTTTCTCTGTTAAACTTTTTTTATCCTCATTGAAGAGAACATGGGCTTGGAGTGTGATTACTCTGGTCAACTAATAACAGAATCAGAGACTTGGGACACATAAGGGATGTGGGATCATTTAGACAGAGGGAAACTGAGGCTCAGAGAGGAAAATGACTTGCCCAAGAATGTGCCTTTCCTTTCTCCCATCACTCCCCTCCCGCCCCCATCTCCCTGATCTATGCTCAACACAGAAGACTTGCCTTTTTGGCATGGAATGACATCTCCGGGGTACACATTCTCTACCCACCCATTTCCCCACCCCCGAAGGGGGACCAGCTGGGTGCTGTCCTGGAAAAGAGAGAGGAGAGGGGAGGCAGGTCATGCACTGAGGTGGAAGGCTGACTGAGGAGCCAGAGGGAAGGGAGCGGCAGGCCGAAGTCTGGGGCAGCTCCCAACCCACCTCCTAGATAAGAGACCCTAGAGGCCAGGAGGGAAAAGGTTCTGAAACAGACTCCCTATCAATGACAGCAAAACTGGGGCTGGAAGGAACTTGTTCTCTGAATCAGGTTTGAGGGTAACTGCTGGCTTTACTTTGTGATGATCTAGTTCATGGCAAAAGTGCAGTGAATTTTGAGCTACTTAGCCATCGAAAGTAAATGCTAATTGGGGGCTTGAACTTTCCAGCCGGAAAGTCTGTCATAAAAGACAGAATTTGAAAACCTGGCAGGAAGGAGCAGAGCTCTCTGGGGTACTTCCTTTGCAAGCCTAATGCTCTGAAGTCGGTACTGTTGGTGTGTGACACGGTGAGGGCAGAACACAAGTGAGAACTTGGCTGTCCGAGCTGGGCTGCGGTGGAATTCAAATGTCTGCGTTTCCTCCCTCATCCTTGCGGTCTTTTCTCCCAGAGCAGCTCAGGACCAGTGGGTGCTGGACAGGGATGGATCAGGTCTACTGGTCCACAACCAGCAGCAGCATCCCCTGGGAACATTGTTAGAGATGCACATTATAGGGTCTGGCCCAGACCCACCAAACCAGCGGCCCTAGGACAGTGGCCCTGCATTCTGTTTTAATGGCACTCTGGGTGATGCAGGCTGAAGTTTGAGAACCTGGTCCAGGGCACGGTGTGATTCTGAATGCATTGCTTGTCAAGGAAACTCTGCTTTGAAGTGAGCTGGCCATCTGCCTCCTAGCTTGCCCCCACCCGCATCCCCTCCACCCAGGGGCAGCCACTGCTGGGAGATCTGGGCTTCGTCATGTTGCTCTCCCAGGCCTCAGCATGTGTACAGTAACTGTCTCTCTGCCGTCTGTTTGGCCCCTGGCCCCAGCTGTCTCCGTCCTCTCCCATGACTCTCAGTTGTGTTGTGCCAGCGAGATTGTTTCCACTTCATGCTAGGAAGGGAGGCACTCAGAGAGGTGGGGCCCCCCTGCAGGACCACAGAGAGGCAGGCCCTGGCACTTGGCCTCAGAGCTCTCATTGCTCCAATGAGGGGTTTTTCAAGGGGGACCCTGGCCATCCTTCTCAAGAGAGGCAATGAGCATACCCTGTCTGCCCCAGCTGCAAGTACCAGTGGCTATGAGTGGCAGAATGAGCTCTGGGGAACGCAGGGCTCCAATCAGAGAGTTGTGGGCTCTGCTTGTCCATCCTTCCCCTTTTATGTGCCAGGCGGTCCCCTGAGGATTCCGCCGGGAAGAGTCTGAGACAAGAGTTAGCTCCCCTGGCTTTAACACCAGAGAGAACCAGTTATGTTTTTTGAGAAAGATAGAGGCTCTGGGTTAATTTAATGAAATACCTTTTGCCAAATGTTTTTCTCTTTTTATTCTAATTCATGCCAAGGCATTAAAGGGACAGTGGCTGTTGGAATTGTGTTGTATCTCATCCCCCACCACTCTCAGCTCCTCCTTCCCAAACGTTAGGAACGTGTCAAGAGCAGGTCATAGGCTCTGCCTTTGTCTCCATGGCATTGAGTAGAAGCTGTCAGGCCCCTGGGGGATTTGGGTTGATGGCATATATTTGATATTTTCTACTCTTCTTCCAACCTAGTCTTAGGGAAATAGCTTTGGAGTATGGAGAAGACACAAATCCGTGCTTTGAGAGCCTTGTGGGGCAGACTTCCAAAATGGTGGCCATCCCCATCAGTCAGGGTACATTTCATGGCCAGAACACACCAGAGTGTTCTTCTCCAAAGAGGACTGTCTTCTGTTCCATGAGTGCAGTGGATCATTGCTAAGACCAGGTCATGTTCAAGTTCATTCAGCCTAAAGAAAAAACACATCACAGGAAGCAGAGGAATTTGGTAGAAAAAATACACAGGGTTTTTAATGTATATCTTGTCTCTTGTCTTAAGCCTCACAGTAATCCTTGGAGAGATGTAGTATTAACCTTGTTTCATAGATAATGAAATGGAAGTTCAGCGAAATCAGGGGACAGGTCTGAGGTCACAAGCTGAGAAGCGGCAGAGCAGGGCCCTGACTCCAAGCCTGGGGCTCATCCCCAAGTGCCTCCATCTTCCCAGAGCCTTTCCCCTCTCTGCTCCCTTTGCCTCCATCTTGGCTTCTAGGGAACATGAGTGACCTGAGAGAACAGTTGAAAAGGAGACTGCACTAGGACTCAGAAATCCTGGCCTCTTTCATTTACAGGCTGTGTCCATCTCAGAATCCATCATGTTTGTTGGTACAGGCAAATAAACAGTTTTCTGCTGAGAGGGAGGGAAATTGAAGGAATAGCTACAGGGTTAGGAGAATCAGTTAGATTGCTGACCCGGCCACCCAGGCCCCCTCCCTACAGCCCCAGAAATGCCCAGATTTGCCAAATAGCATGTGTATTTGCCCTTTGCAAAAGACAAGGAGCAGGGAGGCAATAAAATGAGTTGTTAGTCTATCTTTAGGGTTGGAGGCAAAGAGAGGTCTGTCTGCCCGAAAATACTGGACTTTCTTTACGAGTGATCTGAAGCAACATTTTATGAGAGGCACAGAGTGTGTGTGTCAGAGAGAATATGAGCTTCACAGAGTACAAAAATACAAAGTACTGAGTTTTCCCTAAACAAGCCTGGCTGAGCTTTCAGTAATTCTGCAGCTGTGACATGACTAGTCCACTGAGATATTCGGTGCTGGCTGGAAAAATACAGCAGAAATGCACTCCGTTGATAGCAAGAAACAGGGAGACTTCTAAGAGTCTCATGACTTATGAGACCGGCCTCGGTCTGGGAAAGACAGACAAATTTGCTTTTTTTCAGGCCCAGCTCTGAGTTTTTTCCTTCCCAGGAACTTCACTGGGCCCAGGGAACCTGCAGAGGCATGAGGGCACCTTGCCCCTTGCAGCATCACCACTGGTAGGTACCTCATGGGAAGTCCAGCCTTCCCATGAGCCCCACTCTTCTGGACTGGACAGCAGCAGCTTTGAAGGCTCTGCTCAGAGGGTCTTAATTGATCTTGTTGAGTCTGGTTTGTCTGTCTGTGCTGATTGAGCACTCGTCCTCCCTCCCATGACATTCGCTTGCACACAGTGACCTCCATGCTCCAGACTGAATATGTGTCTCCCCTCCCCCTGCCCCACAAGCCGTACCATGTGGCGCTGAGCTCAGCTGTTTTTGACCCCAGCAAGGACTGCCCGTGGGACTCCCTGAGGCACCATGCCTGGGATCTGAACCTACAGATATCTCTTTGTATCATAAAAATCACCCCCACTCCCTCAGTTTGCATGTCAAATGGGGGAAGGTGGTGTTGGGGCAGGAAGTTGCTACCTTTAGTAAGAACTGGGTGAGGCCAGTGGCTGCAGGAGTCAGGGTGAGCACTGTTCTCTCCTTCTGAAGTCTGACTTCTCTCCACTTGGGGTCTGGCCACTCCTCCGGGGCTCCATCGCCACCTGACTCCCCTGGCCGCATGGCTCCTGACCCTACGGCCTGGATCCCTAGTGCCTGCCCGGACCCTATCCTTCCTGGCCTCCCTGCCGATTCCAGGTTTCTGTCTCTAGATTAAAGAGCCGAGAGCATGCCTGGTCCGGCTCACCTATGACTTTGCTGCATCTGGGGGGACCTGCTGCAAAGATGGTCTGGCTGCTTTGCTCCCGGGAATGAGCTACTCCGTCCTCTCCCAGAGGGAGCTCGGCGGCTCTTCTAGCTGCAGCCTCAGCAGTTCCTGGACAGATTTTGTGGGTTTACGGCTAAGCAAGAAAAGTAGACTCCTGAGCCAGAAGCTCAGCAAGAGTTCGCTCCCTTCAAAGAAAAATGTAAATGAGTGTGGAAGGTGCTGAGGTTAAGAAATCTGGGACCCCTCTCCCATTGGCACACGGGCCCCTCCTCCTCCTGCCTCAGAAAGCTGGGCTGGGTGTAGCATGTGAACACAGGGTCAGGACCGCTCCCCGGGCATTGACTCACACTTCCTGGCTCAGCTTATTCATGCCATGGCCCCGAGAAGAGGAGCTACATGGCCGTTTCTCTGGGATGTTCAAGTGCATTCCCCCTCCTCTGCTCCTGAACCTGGCAGCCATGGGCGCACACATGCGTTCAGAGGACACTGATAAAGAAGGCAGGCTTTCTCTGGCCTGTAAGAAATTTAAATATAAAGCTGAGCCAGAACAGAGGCTGGGATGCCATCCCACCCCTGCTGCCGCATCCTTCCCTGCCAGGTCCCTGAGGAGATTTGTTTAGCCCTTGCCCTCTCCTCTAGGCACCCCCTCCTTGCCGTGGCATTCTGACACCCCCCGGGCTCTTGTGCTCTTGGACTGCAGGTGTCCGCTGCCTACTACCCTCCCTCTCACGCCCGCCTTCCCTAAGGGCCCATGAAACTGTGGCCATTTCCTCTTTAACAGCATGTAGCCCAGGGACCAGGAAAGTTGTGATCGCTCTTGGCCTCTTCAAGACTCATGTAGTTTTCACTTAAAATCTGCCTACCTCACGGGTAAGCTGATTAAATTAGGCGAGACCTAATGAGTGGGGACCTTTCTACACATTAGCCACTCTGATCAGGATGGGCGATGCCAGAGTCTCTGGGACTGACCCCACGATGGGCTAAAATAAAGCTGCTCTCCTGGCCAGCGTTATTGATTATGAGGCAGAAAATGCAATTAACCTTGAATAGTTTAGGTCACTGGCCCATGCCTGCTTACTGCTTGCTGCCTCAGTCTCCTCCCTAAAGAATAGAGAACCAGAGCCTGGAGCTCCAGGGAGGAGTGAGAATATGAATTCTCCCAACCTCAGAGTTGCAGAGTGAGTCTAAGGAGTCCGTCCATCGCTCTGCACACCATACAGAGAGAGTAAATGGGTTGCATGTAGATGCACTATTACTTTCAAATACTACTAGGTACTATTTTCCAATAGGTCCTATTGTGGTTCACAAAATATAAGCTTATTTTTTTTAAGTGGATCCTTAGTAAGTTATTTCAGCCCAGTGATATCTTTGGCAAGAGAATAACCTCAGAGGGTTCACTGGATTCGGGAGCTCTGCTGCAGCTCACTCATCCTGAAGATAAGCATCCTCAGGCTGGGAACCCTGACCTGGTGACGAAACAGTAGTCACCTGTCAATCCAAGTGCCCGTCTCCAGAGGAATCAGTGGCACAACACTCAGCACACAACACAGGGTTTAGCGTGTGGCATCAGAGCAACTGTAGGCAATGGGAAAAGAAGACCGTACTCCCTGGACTTTGCGTCCCACTGAAAGACAAGATTCGGCTGCCACAGAATATTCCAGAAAGCCCTAGACATAGTGCAGGGAGACCATGGAAAGAGAATCCTTGGACACTGCCGGCTGGCTTCTGAAAGTACAAGGACAGGAAGTTTAAAATTCCTGAACTTGTCCCTGCCAATGGCTTCTTGTAGGGAGGCTGCTGTGATGGTTCGGCTGACTGAGACACCACCCCACCCCACCCCTGCCCAAAGGCTGCCTCAGGCCTCTCCACCAGCCCCTGGCAAGAGTGAGCCGAGAGGAGTGGGTTGCAACCCTCTGTGAAGGGTGCCACGGCAGTGCTCTGAGTTGATTCTGCCTTTGTGTTTCTGCTGGGAATTTAAACTTGATGGACTTCTGCCATAAGGAGGGACTCTCTTTCTGCCTCTCTCCCTATTCCCCTCACTGCCTACCCAGCCAGAGAAACAGTAAATGAAGATGCTTCTCTTCATTAGTCTCTTAAGAGCCTTGTAGTTCAAAACCATGCCTCTACCACCGGTAGATGGAACCTGAGGGAACTAGGACTTCATGGTGGGGAGCATCAGTTTCACCAGATGCTGAAAAGTAGCAAGAAAAAGATCTGTTTCTATTGATATAAGGGGAGTATAATGGAATTTTTTTCTTTTCTTTCTTTCTTTTTTTTTTTTTTTTTTTCATAACAATCTGATGAGAAAAGCCATGTTTGCTTTTTCTTCCTGTGAAGTAGGAGAACTCTGAGTTTGGATCTGTCGAAAATAAAGTTCTCGCCAGCTCAGGTCCCTGTGAGTGTATCTGAGCTGCCAGCTCCTGAAAATGAAAAATATTTTTATGGAATATATTTATGTTTTTTATTCATAAAAAATATTTTTATGGAAGACATGATTCTCATTAAAAGGTCTTGTGATTTCTCTCCCACAAGCACATGTTCCCCATGGCTACCCCAGGCTCCTGCTAATACAGTTGTTGTAGGGATGGAAGTGAACTACGTCAGCCATGAAAACACACCCTACTGATCACCATGAAGTAGCCCCCTCGATACAAAGCAAAACTTTTAGAGAAAAATATTCACAATATGCAACTGGTTCTTAATATTCCAGTCCAGGGACGCCTGGGTGGCTCAGTTGGTTGGACGACTGCCTTCAGCTCAGGTCATGATCCCGGGGATTCGGGATCGAGTCCCGCATCAGGCTCCCAGCTCCACGGGGAGTCTGCTTCTCCCTCTGACCTTCTCCTTGCTCATGCTCTCTCACTGTCTCTCTCTCAAATAAATAAATAAAATCTTAAAAAAAAAAAATTCCAGTCCAGTAGCTCGGGGGGAGATAATAATACAGGACATGCTGCATGGGATAAAGTTAAACATATTTCCTCTGCTCCCGGAAGAACCTTACAGAAGAGTTTAAGCTCTTCCACACTCTGGGGTATCAGTGAGGAAATAGTTGGCAGTCCCTGCCCAAAGAGACAGTTGTTGATGGAGTCTTTCGCAAAACCTGCCCAGAAGTCCCTGCATAGTTTGTAATAAGTCTGCCCTGAGAGTAGCTCTTTCTGGTGGGAGATCAAAGGGTGTAAGGATGGGGGTGGCTGCCTTGGGGTTGTGCTGAGAGGGAGCGTGGGGCCAGCAGGAGAGGAAGGCAGGTGCCCTCATGGCACTGCTTCCCTTACCTGAGCTGCCTACTCACTCATCCTTCCAATCCTGCCAGGATAAGCTTCTTAAGATATTTGCTGAGAGATGGCTGTCCTGCCCTAGTTCTCCTTGGAAAGTATAGGGTGACCGGCAGACAGGGAAGTGGTGAGGTGTAAACCTTTTGTGGAGGTTGGAAAGGTCTGCCCATTCTTGGAGCAGCACCAGGCCCTTGGGCCTTCACGAGGGTGAGATACATTGGAGTTTAGAAGTCAGCCTTGCTTTTGGATGCAAATGAGACACAGTCCCCTCCAGAGGCGATCATCTCCACTGAGCCGCAGGGACCACAGGGGACAGGCCCGGTCCCCTGAGCCGCAGGGACCACAGGGGACAGGCCCGGAGGCTGCCGCCTTGCAGAGCTCCGGATAACTCTGACGGCTTTCCGCAAGCCGTCCTCCTCTCAGCTCGTCCCAAATACCGATGCTGGTCTCTGAAGGAGAAGATAAAGGTTTAGAAATGGCCTAATTTCCTAATTTATGAAAACTTTTAGCCAACCCTCCACCTCCTATCCCTTCAGTTGTTTGCTTATTCAGTGACTAATTGTCGAGGACCCAGCTGCCGTAGGCCAGGGCCCGTGCTGAGTTCTGCGGGGGGGCTCCTGCCTTTATGAAAATTACAGTCTAGAAAGGGAGCAGACAGGAAAAAAAATCCAAGTAAACAAATCAACAAGATAACTACAGACCGTTGTAAGTCCCAGGAAGGGAATAAACAGGATAAACGGATTGTAATTGGGAGGGGCCCTTCTGTAGGGGGAAAGACCTTTGCAGAGAGGACTTTTGAGCTAAGACCTGGAGAGAAGGCGTGGCCCCAGGAAGAGCTGCAGGAGGGGCGGTTCAGGCAGAGGGCCTACACGGACCCAGGAGCAGAGAGCCTTGAGGCATCAGGGAGAGAAGCCCTGGCGAAGGAGAGGGAGCCCTGAGGAGAATGATTTGGGAGGAGTTCACGGGAGGCATGAGCTAGGGTGTATAGAGCCTTGGAGGCCAGGGTTGGAGTTTAGGTTTTATTCTGAAAAGCAGTGGGAAGCCATTGACAGTCTTAAGCAAGAGCAGTGACCTAATTAAAGATCATTGTGTGCTCATGGCCACATTGTTTGTAATAGCAGATTAGAAAGGCGGTCCCTGAATGCGGAGCTGGGTAAGTAGTGTGGGTTCATCCCAGTGTCTGCAGCTTTTAAAAACCACGTGGCTTGTCTGTATGTACTGCCAGAGAAGGATTCGCAAGGGATGCTAAGGAGGAAAAACACAAGAAATAGAATACAGAGTAAACTATGTTGCCACTGTATTTTTAAAAGTGATGTATATGTACAAAAGGCTTGCTCGTGTATACAGTCCCATTAGGGATCCGCAGGAGCTGGTCATGGGTTGCTTCTGGGGAGGGGAACTGAGGCACAGGGTGACCAGGGTGAAAGGGAGACTACTCTTCATAGTGTATCCTTTTGTACATTTGAATATATCCGTATGCCTGTGTTACATATTCAGCAATAAAAGGTCCCATGTCAGGGCACCTGGGTGGCTCAGTGGGTTAAGCCTCTGCCTTCCGCTCAGGTCATGATCCCAGAGTCCCGGGATCGAACCCCACATCGGGCTCTCTGCTCAGCAGGAAGCCTGCTTCCTCCTCTCTGTCTCTGCCTGCCTCTCTGTATACTTGTGATCTCTATCTGTCAAATAAATAAATGAAATCTTTTTTAAAAATTTTTTTTAAAAAAAGGTCCCATGTCTAAATTGTGGTCACATTGTTTGCTGTGAGGAGAGAGGGTGTTGAGAGATGGTGGTGGCTTGACCTTGGGGTTGGTCATGGGGATGGAGACAAGTGGGTGGATTCAGGATCTACGTTAGAGGCAGGGCCAGCTGGCCTCAGTGTGTCCCACACTGACTTGCCCCGCTCCTGCGAGTTCTGGAAAGCCTCGTGCATTTGAGATCGGAACTGGGCTTACCTGACTCTCCTCTGACTTCTGTGACATCTTTGTGGAATGAAGCATTCTTGGGCTCCTTCTAGGTGCAAAAAGCCTTGGAACTTGAGACTGTCTAATGCATTACAATATGGAGGACGCGGTTACAGACACGTGCCCTCTTCATGCCCTCATCCAACTTACAGATGATTTTTTTAAGTAATCTCTAAGCCCAGTGTGGGGCTTGAACTCATGACCCTGAGATCAAGAGTCTCATGCTCTAGCGACTGAGCCAGCCAGGCGCCCCTGAATGATTTTTAATGGCAATCAAAACAGAGTAACACTGAAGAACCCTATTGTTTCTCAATGGAGCTTGCTTTCTTTGCAGAGAGATGCCAAAGGCCAGTACCTGTTTGACCTTCTTTGCCACCACCTGAACCTTCTCGAGAAAGACTACTTTGGGATCCGCTTTGTGGACCCAGACAAGCAGCGGGTAAGTCAATATTGGAAGCACACATGGAGAAGAGGGTTGGTCAGTAGCCTGAGGCCTTGAGCTGCCATGCACACTCTTGAGTTTAGCCTCAGGTATCAGGGCCACCTGGGCCCTGCAGTTGGGTGTCACCTCTTCAGATCATGTAATGAGATCAGGAAGCCACCTTGGCAGAGCTCAGCTAGCGTGGCCTGTCGTTTCACAGATGCTGAGACGGCAGCCTCGAGGGCTGATGTGATCTGCCCAAAGCTGGCCAGCTGGCGGCAGAGTGGCAGGGCTGGCGTTCTTGTCTTTGAGCACAGGTCACAGGCTGAGCTTCTCGCACCTGCTTTCTAATAAATGAGCTGAAGCACACAGTTCTGGTTACAAAGGGCCTCACCTTTCCCCAGTCCGGGCAGCACAGAGATAGAGCCCAACCGACATAGGGCTCTGAGCACCTTGCCAGTGCCGTGGTTCTTGTTCTGCTCTACAGACACGGGGCTCCTTCCGGACAGAGATGAGAACAGGTCCATCACCCCCAGGCCCCAGCCTCCCCCTCAGCTTCCTCTCCTCTGACCTTTCTCCTCCCTGCTGTGGCTCTCCAGATGTCACCCATCTCTCTTTCCAGAGCCTGAACTGCCCTCTGCCCTATGAGGTCTCCACGGTCTTGACATATGCACTTTCCTCAGCTCTGAAACAGAGTATAAGACCCCAAAAGGGCCATGACACCAAGAAGCCACATGTCCTCACATGCTGTAGGTGTCCATTTACTATATAATGATGGGACTGTTTTTATAAGGGGGTTTCTTACTGTTTATTTTTTTGGTCTGAGCTGTTTCTTAAGAAGGAAGGCCGGTTACCCCAAGTTCTCTCCATCTCCTAAAGAGAGCGGCTTGTGAAGAAAAAGTGACAAAACATCATTATTTTCTAGTTAGGTCAAAATGTGCTTGAGAAGAGTAAGAGAGTACATGGAGGGGATCAAGATTAAAAGCAGGAGGAGATAGAAAACTATAAGGAAATGGGGGAAAGGAGAAAGAAACATGTACAGAGTGGCTACCGTGTGCTGAGCTGTGTACCGAGCACAAACCTAGTTTTTCAGGTTTGTGACGCCTTTTAGCCAATGTATGTTGAGCGCTGAGTTGTATCAGGCATGAAGCTAAAAGCTTCACATATGTTCCTTAATCCTTACACAAATGAGACGAGTATCCACAAGTCAAATAGCCATTCTCTGGATGAGGAAATAAAATCTCAGGTTAAGTAGTCACTTGCCCAAGGCATATGGCCTGCCAGTCTCCAACTCGCAGCTGTCTGATGCCAAGCTCTGTGTGGGTCCTAGGGTTCCAACTGAATTTGTAGCTGATAGTTTCTGAAGCTGTGTGATGGTACTGAGGGTTTAGGGAGAGTGGAGGGGCTTGGAAAGGTGCTTGAGAATTGTGGGGAAATTGTCACCTCAGATCTATCAACTCGTGGTAGAGATGGAGTGGATGAGCTCCCCACTCCCTTGGGTTCCCCTGAGGCACCAGAACCCAAGCTCACATCAACCCCCTTACTGCCTGCTCTGCACAGGTGGCCCATGGGGTCTGGGAACTCTCCCGGTCCTTCCTGGAGGAGCTGCCCTCTCTCCCCTCTCCCCTGTCGCTGGCTCAGGCCCAGGGATCCACCCTGCTCTCAGCCTCTCCTTTCAAACTGGAGGCACCCTTTCCAGCCTCCAGAGCCTCCAGATCGTGCCCCATTGGCCCAGTGGCCCAAATACAGGTGGAAACTCCCCTCTTTCCTCTTCTCCTGACCCTTCATCCCCAATCTCATGTTATCAGTCTGCTAGTGATTGTGGGACCCAGATTCAGCCAGACCACCGTAAAAGGTAACTGTGGCCATCACTTTCTTTTTGGGATCCTGATTTCTCTATCAGACCCTTAAAATCTCCTGGACAAGCTGTGACAGCTTTCCCCTCCCCTCACATCCCTCTCGTATCTCCTCCAGCCTCTCCCTTCTTGAGCTCTCACTGTGGGGCAGACTGAAGTCTTCCTCTGCCCCGGGGACTAGACTTTTTGTTGTTCAGCTCCACCTGCCTTCTGCTGAGAGCGCTTCTCACAGTCTTTCCTCGTAGTTTCAGTCTTCCGCTGTTTATTGATTTTGACCTATCAGTCATGTGCCTAGGGCATTCTGTTTACTGAGCCCCAGACACTCGCTGCGTTCTCCTCCCGGCACACAAATCCAATGTGCTCCCATCAGACAGACCTCCTCCGCCTTCACGGGCTCAGCCTCGAACCCCACTTGTTTCCGTGCAATTTCATCTCTTGCCTTTGCTTCCCTGTGAAGCCAAGCCGCAGTGGGCCATGTAATGTGAGAAGAACCTCTTAACCACATTGAGTGGCTATAATGAGTTGCCAGCCTCGTGGGAACTCAGATCAGAGGAAGCAAGAGAGCAGAACGTCAGCCCAGATTATCCATGTGGAGCTGACGGAAGAACTGGCTCTTAGTGGGTCCATTAGCTGTGTGACCCACAGCCCAGCCCAGAAGGTGAGAGCTGGGAATCGCAGGAGGCCAGGATGCTGTCTGCACGGCCCTGGCTGCTTTCCTGCCAGAGGGAGGATTCGGCCAAGATGTTAAACTAAATGGAAGTAGCCAGAAAAGAGGAAGATGTGGACCCAGCACGGACCGGCTTCCTTTGTCCATTTGGCAGCCACGTCTCAAACACTGTTCCAGGTACCCGTGGCTGACAGTTTCCTGCCTTCACAGAGCTTATGGCTAATGGTTTCAGTCTGCGTCCACATAATCCAATCCCAAGTAACAGCAGTTGTAGCTCTCTGCAAACTTTCAGATTGCAGAGATCCTGATTAGCATAAAAGCAACAAACATCAATAATGGATTTTATAAAGCATTTATGTAGAACTGGGAAACAGTTATAGAATCATCTCGTTGCTTCCTTCCTGCAAACGTTAAGTACCATGGGAAAAAAGGTATTGCTACTATGTCCTGCCTCTACGAAAATCCAGGGAGGAAAACAATACTTTCCTACACATTAGTTGTGGTTAGTTATCTTATGAGACTGAGACTTTAAACATCCCCGGATGCCAAGGAATCTGAGTATGTATGCCCTAACACAGGGGTTGGCAATATGCTGTTCAAAGACAAGAGTGTGCACCAGCCATTCCTGCCTTCTCACCACTGATGAACTTCCACCTGTTGACACTTTCTAGAGCCCCGACCAATAGCCTCTGTCCCCCCTGCCCACCCCTGCCCCCCCCAAAAAAAGCTGGCACATAACATGAACACCCACAACCCACTAACGTCGGCATCTCCCTGCTCAAGACGTGCGGGGCTTTGTTCCCATCACACATACATGCATTCCCTTGTGCCTGCTGGTGTGCCGGGAATGTGGCTCGGAACTCTGGCACCCTGCTTTGGAAGGCAGCATTGCCAGGCAAGCCCAGAAATGACATGTAAAGCTGGAACTCTTCCTCCTTCACAGCTGGTTCCATAGGGGGCTTACTTCCAAAAACCCTATCACTCTCTATTCTCCAAGCCTACATATCACAAGCTTTGGGGAGGCTTTCACCCTGGGCTACGATCTGTCCAGTTCTCTCAAGTGGGTACAACAAGGTATATTGGATGCCGCTTCTCATTCGGGTTTTCTCGTCCTGTGTTCTCTGTTGCAGCATTGGTTGGAGTTTACAAAGTCTGTGGTGAAGCAATTGAGATGTAAGTCTTCCTCCTGAAAAGGTGGGAAGCCTCACCCCTGGGTGGGGGCATGGGGGTGGGGGATGAAAACTCCCAAGTTCAGTAAGTCTTGGTAATTGTTCACCATTTCCCATGTAAGCTGGCCCTAAACCTGTGAGGATTTTCTCATGATGGTTCAGGAGCCCGTGCATCCCAGTGGGGAGGGAAGCCCAGTGATACTCTGGGAAGGGTCTTTCCTGAGACGGGCACACCTCTGTCTTTGCAGCCCAGCCTCCGTTCACCATGTGTTTCCGAGTGAAGTTTTACCCCGCGGATCCTGCTGCCCTGAAGGAGGAGATAACCAGGTAAGGCTGAACTTCCCGCAGCCACAGAGACCTGTTGGAGAGAATGGGAAAGAGGGACTGGAGCCTCTCAGAGCCTCTATTTTGGAAGCTTCTCACTCTTAGAAGGAAGGAATCTTCCTATATAGAACCTTACTTCTGCGTTTCGTTTCCACATGCTTTCTTTGCTCACCCACTCAATAGAACTGGAACAGAGTGAGCTTTCCTTCGAGTGTGAATACTTCATTTAAACTGGTCACCTACAAAAGGGACCTGGAGTCATTAATCAAAAGTATTTTTTTCTCTTACCAAGGATGTGGCCCCCGTGGATGTTCTTGGAGAGGGTGGGTTGCTTTTGGGGCTTGAAATAGACTCCAGTAGCCTCATGTACTTGGGAAATGCCAAAGCAGGACATTGCAGAAGAAGCCGGCAAATACTGAAGATTGTAAATCCACGTGGATAAACTCCAGTGTGCTGACGGATCCGGTCCATGATGGACTCTTCCTTGTGGGGGTCGTGTTCTGTGGCAGGCAGACAGCTGCGTGGAATGAATCCTGTTTCATCCGGCACCTGAGGATGAGAAAGAGCTTCCGGGCCCATGTCATCCTCCAAGAGGGTCAAAGAGTAGGCGCTTCAAAGCTTCCCCAGAGTTTTGTATATATGAGACAAATTCACTCTCAAAGTCTTGCCTCAGACATCTTGCTCTGTACCAGGGACCCCTAATTTTTACATTAGAAATACCTAATTTTGATATCTGCAGAATGATGGTGTTACCTTGGAGAGGGCAGGGCCCTAGAGCAAGAGCGAGGCCAGGGAAGCCGAGAGCCGAGGAAGAGAGCGCTCTGCCGGCTCTCTGCTCCCCCTAAAACCTGGGAGACTGCAGAGACTGGGATGAGGCCATGGCCAGTTAGAGACTCTGTCCTCTAAGCCTTTGCTGTTTCCTTCCAGATCCTTAGCTGGTTGGGAGAGGAAAGAGGAGGGAAGGAGGAATACAGACTTAGATTCACTTCCTCTTCCGAAGAGTGTGCCACTAGCTTTATGTCAGATAAAAGGAGCTAAAGTTTCTCAGAGAAGGAAAATGAGGAAATGGGGAGAGAAGAGGGCAAGAAAACGGGGCTAAGTAGTGCAAAGAAAGCAAAGAAGTGGGATGGGGAGGAAAAGAGGCTTCTTCATGGGCCCCAGTGGGAGTCTGGGGAGAATTGGTGGTACTGCCAGAAGGACGAGGAAGGTTGTTTCTTCGGGACACTAGGGACAGTGCACAGGCAACACCTTTGAAGCCCTCAGGTCAGCGAGGTGTGTTCATGCTCCTTACTGGGCATGGAAACGGCAGGTTCTGCTCACCTGCATGGAAGCGGATGGGGCTCCCACTTTGCTCATCCAATTACAGGAGCGACTGTGCGGTTTTAGGAGCACGAGCCCGCCCTGCTTGGGACCTTCAGAGTCCGAGCCTCACTCTGAGCCTGTCCCTCTCCCCACTACCTGCTTCTCTGCTGAGAGATGATGCCAGGGCAGACCCAGAAGGCCACACTGCTGTCCACATGTCTGGACAAACTTAACAGCTCTTCCTTGAGAACCTAGCAGCTTGCCTCCTGACCCCACACCTCGGGATCGCCCAGTCTCCACCTCACTCAACCAGCAGCGACGGTGACAGGACAACTCAGTGAGTGGCGGGTGAGAGCACCACAGTCACTTGGCTTTCCGATTCAATTAAAGGGCAAAAATATGTGGTTATCTTGGCCCTTAGGGGGAGCTCTTAACAATAAAATTTTCTAAATCAGGTGTTCCTCCAGGACACTAACGGACAGACTTTCCTATCCAGAGGCAGCAGACCCGGAAGCTCGGATCCTATTTCTGTCATTTCTCATCTCTGTGGCCTTGGACCTAAGATATGTAACTTGCCTGACCTTCAGATCCCTTATTGATAAAATGAGGAGAGTAACAGCTCCTGCACAGAATTGTTGGGAGAACTGACCACTACTCAAGGGTCTTGTACTTTGTGATACACACCCCCACCGCCCTGGGCAAGCCTTGTGCCCAGCAGAGGCTGCCAGATGGAGTCCATGGGCCTTGAACCCCCAAGGGCTCTGCACAGGGCACGGGTACAGTTAGCTCTGGCTTCTCTCCTTTGTTGAGGTGGAAAGGCGCTGCTTTTCTGAGACTTCCTGCTCCTCCTCTGTCCTTTTCCCCCACCACCTAGAGTCCTACCACTTAAGCGGCTAACTTTTGAGGGCTCAGAGAAAAAGCTATCCCAGGTAATCAGTCATCCAAGTCCTGGAGGCACAGCACCAGGACCACAGCCAGGCCTCTCTCCAGGTCAGCAAGCTTCAAAGGCACCGACAAGGGTATGAACTCCTCCCTCTTCTGCATACATCTGTGCTGAGCGTCGTCGTCCTCGTCCTTGACTACTCTCCACCTCACCAGCCCTCCTACCCCAGATGCATTTTCCAAGCATTGCTGGGGGTGTGAAGTGCAGGGTGCCTTGGCCTGATCTGGCCATTCTGTGGAGGCCTTGGAGTTAACTGAGTCTTTCTGCTTGTTCATTTCCCTGCTGATCTTGAGAGAGCGGGTACCTGCCCCAGCCTCACTCAATACCCATAATTCATTCCTGGCTTGGAACCCTTCATGCCACCTTCCTGCCAAACTAATTTAGCTGTCAGTGTGTTTTTTCCTAGCAATATCAGTCCTACATTTCAATGCCGTCTCAGCTATTCCCATAAAGCCAGACTGAGAGGAGGGGATGAAATAAGGCATAAAGCACTGTGCTTCCATTTATCTCTTGGACTCTCTCCAGATGATAAATTTAGTTGCCAAATCCTGATTAATCTCTTTTGTCATTTTTTAAAGTAATAAATAGATTTCCTTGTCTGAGCTAGAGACAAGGCAGAGAAAACGGGGATTAGGCTCCAGATTTGGCGTTTAACAGGGACCACAGGTGTGTGAACTCTTGGAAAGATCAAATAGTAGAAGGAAACTGAGTGCAAATAGGCCCCCACCTTCTAAGGAAACAAACTGCCTGACACATGTTTGAGTGGGGCTGCTCACAAAAAATATGAATAGAATGACCGGATAAATGCGAGAACGAATGGAGTTTATGGGTCATAAGTTCCTTCAATGGACATCACTTGAGCCTACCCTAGGCAAAGATGGCCTGGTCAGCATTTTCTATAAAAGGCCAGAGTCAATATTTTAGACTTTGTGCACCATTTGGTCTCTGGCCCAACTCCTCAGTCCTGCCTTTGCAGTGTGAACGCAGCCGGAGACTCCTAAATGGATGAGTATGGCTGCATTCCAGTAAAATTTGTTTTATTTCCCTGGAAATTCTGGTGGCAGGCTGTAGCGTGCCGACCCCAGACTAACATGTTGAAAAGAGCTGGGTTCAGATTCCGGGTTCTTTAACTAACTGGTTAGACAAGGCAAGGGACAGTCTCTCCAATCAGTCAGTGTCCTCATCTAGCAGGAAAAAAAAAAAAACAGTAGTCACCTCCCAGAGTCGTGGTGAGGACTGCATGAGAGGGTGCGTGTTAAACAGCATGGTGTGGGGGCCCCTGGCCGGCTCACTCAGTATGGCATGCGACTCTTGATCTCAGGGTCATGAGTTTGAGCCCACATTGGGTGTGGAGCCTAGTTACAACAAACAAACTACAGTACAGCGTGTGGCCGACAACAGGCATTCAGTAAATCATTATTACTTTGTTTTGTTACTGTCATCTGTCTTTCTCTGCTGGAATGTAATCTCCGTAAGAGTGGGGTTCTGTTTTGTTCCCTTCTGTATTCCCAGCACCTGTGGCAGTGCCTGGCTCATGTAAGTGCTCAGAAGTGGATGGATGGATGGATGGATGGATGGATGATGCATGGGAGGGTGAGTAGGGGAGCTAGGCACAAGATGTACAGGCTCTCTAGAGTATTAAAAGTAAGTTTTAAAAACATCTCTGACTGCAAGGAGATGATTATAAGATTATAGAGGAAGCCATGGACAAAGAATCTGATGAAGGAAAGTCCAGGACCGAAGTAAGAACTCTTTGGAGAAACTCTTCAAAAGATACCTGTTCTTTACAGGGGTCAGAACCTTTAATTCTAGTACCATCTGTGGATTCATCTCCACCCTCTGATATCAGAAAGCACAGTACACAGCCAACACCTTGGAGAGATGTCCATGTCACAGAAAGACAGGTTTTCCTTGGCTGTCTTTTTAGACTTTCACTTACTCTGCCTTCGGATAGTCCCAATTCATACTTCCATTAATTTACGACAACATTGGCATTAAAACAAAAATGGAGATGAGGCCAGGAAGAGATTGGCAAAATTTACCCAAAGAAGTGTCCTAAGGAATAAGCTGTTGTCTTAAATCTGGTCTAAGGCTGATTTCTTCTTTGGTTCCAATGAGAATTTCTCTCCAATGACAGAGCTCTTTTTTTTTTTATAAACATATTTTTATCCCCAGGGGTACATGTCTGTGAATCGCCAGGTTTACACACTTCACAGCACTAACCATAGCACATACCCTCCCCAAGGTCCATTACCCCACTCCCCTTTCCCGACCCCCTCCCCCCAGCAACCCTCAGTTTGTTTTGTGAGATTAAGAGTCACTTATGGTTTGTCTCCCTCCCAATCCCATCTTGTTTCTTTTCTTCTTTTTCCACCCCCCTAGTCCCCCATGTTGCATCTCCACTTCCTCATATCAGGGATATCATATGATAGTTGTCTTTCTCTGATTGACTTATTTCACT
>PISX010023361.1:0-29877 GCA_004024625.1 Mellivora capensis
TATTATGAAATATTTTACATATGCAGGAAAGTACATTCCTCCAGTATTTATTGTATGCCTACTGAGTGCCAGGAGTTTTCTAAGCATGAACAAATACAAATAGCTAGACAAAATAATAGCTATCCTTGTAGAGCTTTCTTTATAATGCAATATATATGAAGACTTCTGAGTGTCTTCTACCTAGATTTAATTGATATTTGCCATATTTGCTACTAATGAAAAGAAAACAAAAAGTATTTCTGATACAGCTTGCTGGCGTGTTTCTCTTCTTCCAGTTCTTCCCCAGTTAGCTACTTTTCTAACCAAATTATCTTTGCCATCCTGTGTTAGTACTTTAAAAGAAACATTCATAAGTATCCACAAAATCTGTATGGCATTATTTGTTAAAACATGTTTCTAATATATACTTTTTTTTCCTAATATATACTCTTAGTTACTCTTATTACTTCATTTAGTTTTTATTAATAGTACATGTACATTGCTTAAAACATCAGATGGTTTTACATGCAGAACAGTTGTCCTGTTAATACTTTTTATATTCTGCTCTTACTCTGTTCCTCAAAAGCAGTCACTTTCAGCCTCTCCCACTTTTTTTTTCTTTACTTATTTCTTCTTGTATTTACTTCCATGTGTCAGAAGCAATTTGCTTAATCTTTTTTTTTTTTTTTTAAAGATTTTATTTATTTGTCAGAGAGAGAGGGAGAGAGAGTGAGCGAGCATAGGCAGAGTGGCAGGCAGAGGCAGAGGGAGAAGCAGGCTCCCTGCTGAGCAAGGAGCACGATGCGGGACTCGATCCCAGGACGCTGGGATCATGACCTGAGCTGAAGGCAGCCGCTTAACCAACTGAGCCACCCAGGCGTCCCGCGTGTCCACCCAGGCGTCCCGCTTAATCTCTTTTTAACCAGTTTATTTGCTATAGGTGTTTTCCATCGACTTCCCCATACCTAATGTGATTTAGTGCTCTCACTCCTCTGCTTTCCAGCATTCAGAGTTGTCTTTTCTCCCCACCTTTTTTTTTTAAAGATCTTGTTTTTTTAAAAGACTTAATTTATTTATTTTAGAGAGAGAATGATAGGGAGGGAGAGGGAAAAGAGACAGAATCTCAAGCAGGCCTAGGACAGAGCCTGATAAGGAGCTCGGTGCCATGATCCCAAGGTCACAACGTGAGCTGAAACCAAGACTCAGACACCTGACTGACTGTGCCACCGAGGTACCCCTAAAATATTTTATTTTTAAATACTCTCTACACCCATTGTGATGCTTGAGCTCACAACCTGGAGTTGCATGTTTTACCGACTGAGCCAGCCAGGTGTCCCCACACCTTTTTATTATAGATTTTCACTAAATTAATATTTAGAGTTTTCAGTATTATGATCAGGTAAATATTTTTCAGAACTGAGCCAGGTGTAGTACTATGGTTACATTTCCTTTCTAGAATGACTTTTTATTTTCCTTGGTTAATAAATGCTTCATTTTTTTCCTTTGTGTCGATTGCTATATCCACATCTCATTTATGCCCAAACTCTGACAAGTATAAATTCCTTTTCAGCATATTTTTATTTTTATTTTTTTAAAGATTATTTATTTATTTAATTGACAGACAGAGATCACAAGTAGGCAGAGAGTCAGGCAGAGAGAGAGAGAGAAAGGAGGAAGCAGGCTCCCCGCTGAGCAGAGAGCCGGATCCCAGGACCCTGAGATCATAACCTGAGCTGAAGGCAGAGGCTTTAACCCACTGAGCCATCCAGGTGCCCCTGTTCAGTATATTTTTAAAAAGCAATTTTAAATTTGTTTTGGAAACATCGCTCTTGAAACTCTTCTTTGTTCTTCTGTGGATTGATTATTTTCTGGGTCTTTTGCATAACTGTAGTCAAGGTATTCTTTTCTTTAACCATTATTGTAGAAATTCTTTTCATTTCTCTTTTCTGTTGCAGTCCTTTTTTAATTTCTTCTATTTTCCATTCTTGTTGACTAACTACCCCTCTGCATGTTTTTAAAATGATTATAAATGGTATACTGTGCAGATTTCTACAACTTGGTATTGTTTACTGAGCATTATTTTTAAGACTTACCTGTCTTGATACATGGAATAAATCTAGTCTATTTTAATAGACTTGTATAGTTGTATGTCATTGTATGAATGAGACAGTTTTTTCATTTCCATATTAATAGATATTCTCACTAATATTTGTCTTAAGACCTTAAATTTTTGCCAAACTGCTGGGTGAAATTTGAATGTCCCTGTTGTTTTGGTTTGTATTTCTTGGTGACTGGTGAAGTTGAGCATCTTTTTTCATTTTGACCTCATTTGTATTTTTTTTTAATTGGAATTGACCATTTATATATTTGGCCCAATTTTCTGTTGTATTTTTTGGCACTTTTTAATTTTAACTTTCTGGGAAGAGGCCTTTATGTATTCTGGGTAATAGTCTTCTGTTCTAGATGTTGTAATTCTCCCAGCATGTTGCTTGTGTTTTAATATTGTTTTTGGTATCTTTTGCATGCAGTTATATTTTTGTGTAGACAATCAGTTGTTTCTTTTATTATTATTATTATTATTTTTGCATTGGCAAAGTCGTTCCTATGTTATCCTAATGTGTGAAGGTGTTATGTTCTCATAGTTACTAAAGCTTTAATTGAAAGCTAGTCTTTTTTCTTTTTTAAACTGTGAGTTAATAGCATCTTTGTTATATATCATGTTGTCACATATGTTTAGACTTGTTTCTGGTTTCTCTCTTCTATTCCAATTAGTTTGCCTGTCCCTTTGCCAGTAAAAGTCTTACTGATATCAGCTAGGCCAAGTTCCTCCTCTTACTTATGAACATAAGCTTATATATTCTGCATAATAATTTTAGTATCAGCTTATTGAGTTTCATGAAAAACTTTATTGGATTTTGTTGGAAATTACATTGGTCTTATAGTTTTATTTTTTTTTTAAAGATTTTACTTATTTATTTGACAGACAGAGATCACAGGTAGGCAGAGAGGCAGGCAGGGGTGGGGTGGGGAAGCAGGCTCCCCGCTGAGCAGAGAGCCTGATGCAAGGCTCCATCTCAGGACCCTGGGCTCCATCCCAGGACCCTGGGATCATGACCTGAGCTGAAGACAGAGGCTTTAACCCACCGAGCCACCCAGGCGCCCCGAGGTCTTATAGGTTTAATTTGGGGAGAATTATTTCCATTATGTATGTCTTCCCATCTGTAACATGTATCTTTTCACTGAATGTGGTGTATAGGTCCTTTAGTTAGTTTTCTTTCCTATCTCTCAAGACAGTCTTGAAATATTTTCCTGGGTATTTACAGATTTCGTTTTTATTCTGAATTGGATCTTTTAAAAGATTTTTATTTGTCAGTGAGAGCAAGGTGCACAAACAGGGGAAACAGCAGGCAGAGGGAGAAGCAGGCTCCCTGCTGAGCAAGGAGCCTGATGCAGAGCTCAGTCGCAGGACCCTGGGATCATGACCTGAGCTGAAGGCATACGCTTAACTGACTGAGCCACCCAGGCGTCCCTCTGAATTAAATCTTTTAAATAAAAAGTTGCATTTTAAAATGTTGTTAGTGTTAAGGGTTGTTGATTTTTGTTCTTTCTGATACTGATTTTTTAGTTAGTGATTTTACTGAACTCTGGATTTTAGTCCAAGTAACTTAATGGTAGCCTCCTGGATTAAACTACCTTGATATGATTAAGCAAAAAGATAAAAGATAATAAGGCATTTCCTCTCATTGTATTTAGGCTTTTATCTTTCTGGCAAGAAAAAGGCTTCTTACTATTTTATATGAGAAAGTAGACTGGGATTTGAGGAGAGGGGCATAGTAGATGGTGAGGGAGAGAGAAAAGAGGATATTTGAAGGAAAAACATTTTTTTCCTCCCCCCACCCCAAAGTGGATATCTTAGGAAATTAAAATTTAAAAACCACAGAAATTCTTTTTTTTTTTTTTTTAATTTATTTGTCAGAGAGAGAGGGAGAGAGAGCGAGCGAGCACAGGCTGACAGAGTGGCAGGCAGAGGCAGAGGGAGAAGCAGGCTCCCTGACGAGTAAGGAGCCCGATGCGGGACTCGATCCCAGGACGCTGGGATCATGACCTGAGCCGAAGGCAGCCGCTTAACCAGCTGAGCCACCCAGGCGTCCCCAGAAATTCTTTGAGATATGAAGAAAGTACTAAAGGCAGGTTGTTAAGATTTTATGCCACAGTGTCATTTTATGACTTTCTTTAACTTAGAGCATTAGACTGTTTAAAACTCATAGTACTTAAAACCAAGTACACTGCAGGAACATTTTTAATTAAAAATACTAAGGTGTAAGTGGAATATTCAGTATAACTCATTAATCTATTCATTATTTATTAACTTTCCAGTTCACACAAAAGATGTTGGACAACTTCTACAATTTTGCTTCATCATTTGCTGTCTCTCAGGCCCAGATGACACCAAGTCCATCTGAAATGTTCATTCCAGCAAATGTGGTTCTGAAATGGTATGGGACATTTTGTATCTCTAATATTAAGGCTTTTAGTAACCATGCATATTTTTTGCTGGTAAATGTATCTCTTTGACATTTAAACATACTCTTTTTTATTGTGAACAATTGTGAACATCAGCATACATTAACAGTGGCATGCCATTAAAAAGTATACTATGGAGTTCACATCAGGGAATGTTCTTAACCTAAATACTCTGTTATGTAGTAGCTATTTTGAATTTATAAAGACAAGAAAATACAACTGCCTATGTGTAGGGACCACAAGTAAGGCTGTAAATTTTAAAATATTTTTATTTATTAGTAACCATATATGAGTCTTGAAATACAAAGCAATTTTTGGGTAAGTTTAGAAAGTCTTGGTCTGAAGTAGATATGCATAAGGCGTCAGGATGATTTTTACTGCACCCTGTACTTAAATGGTTAAGAAAAGTGATTTCCCTAGCTTTCCCATGATTCTGTTTTATAGGTATTCTTGTCACGTTGAATATCCCAGTGGTGGGTGATACATGAGAATTTGTTGAGCAGTGGTATCATGGTGTAGCATGGATAGCTCTGGAAGGTATTAGGTTTGAGCTTTGTTAAAATGTAGGTATGTGACCTTGAGCAAATTTCTCTCATCTACTCATCTATGAGATTAACTTTTTAGCGTTTTTATTTTTTATTTATTTATTTTTTTAAAAAGATTTTATTTATGCATTTGTCAGAGAGAGAGAGCGTGCGGGAGCAGAGGCAGACAGAGTGGCAGGCAGAGGCAGAGGGAGAAACAGGCTCCCTGCTGAGCAAGGAGCCCGATGTGGGACTCGATCCCAGGACGCTGGGATCATGACCTGAGCCAAAGGCAGCCGCCCAACCAACTGAGCCACCCAGGCGTCCCAGCTTTTTATTTTTTATCTGAGCTTTTTAGAAGTGATACTTAAAGTTGTTTGCTTTTTGGTAAGTCATTTGGTAGATTATGAGAGATATAATTTTCTTGTAAAAATATGTTTTTTTCTTTTGTAGGTATGAAAACTTTCAAAGACGACTAGCACAGAACCCTCTCTTTTGGAAAACATAATTTGAATAAAATAATTTTTAATGGATTCTGAAATTTGTCATGTTTTGAAGAGAAATGCCTCCATTTAAAAGTATGAAGTCAAAAGGATCATGAAGCCTAAGTTTAAAAACTGCTTATTGACTGAAGCTTAATGAAAATCTTCATAAAAAATTAAAAACATGGAAAAATGAAAATATGTTTTATTAATGAGTTTTTCTCCCTTAAGCTTAAAATATTCAGAGGCGAAACACTTTGTTTTGACTAGGATTCATTTTTTACTTAAAAATAAAGCATATTCACAACAAAAGTGTACAAATGCCATTGCATTCATAATATTTCATTTAGTATTATAGTAGTTTGCTAGAGTAATTAACTTAAAATCAGCTATATCAAAATTTGGGGGATTTTTTGAAAAACATATCAAATATACATTGTTATGTACAGAAAGATTATTTTCAGTTTGTATTTCTTAAGATTACAAGTTTTTCCATTAACACAGGTTGGCTGTCAGTTTTATATCTGCAAATTCATATTTAATTACTTGTTTGACAAAATTGCCACGGTTAAATACTGATGAGGTTTTATTTAATACTGGTAATGTGGTAATGTTCTGAGGCATTTGTGAGTAGAATATAAGATTTAGTACATTTGCTTATTAAGTTGAAGCCATTGTGTTTCATTCAGAAGGGAGTCCTTGACTCATTTATACTAGTGACATCCATTGACCATAAAAACCACATAAGCAAAGCTAGGCTCATTAGCTTGCTGCACCAAGTGAGTACAAATACCAGAGGAACTGTGGGGTATCTCCAAAGGGAGGGTACATATAGGAGTTTGGGGCCTCTGGTTAGTTTTGAAACATTTTGGCAAGGATTGGTGAAAATTTGGAAACTAGAGAGTTGCTGGTGCAGTTAATGTCATTAAAACACATGAGCCTATGCAGAATTATCATTATATAAGTTTATGGTTTTATCTTGAAACATATCTGATTGAGCTAGCATTAAGAGTTTGAGCTTAGGCAATTTGTTGTGTTGTCAAAGTTTGGTAGACTTTGGCATTTTGCAAGCTGTATGTTTTTGCAAATTGTTTCTTTTTCACTTCTCAATTCTCTTCTGGTCTTTCTTCAGTCTGTGTTGAAGGATTGACCATTATCTTTTGGAGCTGTGATCAAGCAAGATTAGTATTGCTCTTCACTGGGTTAAAGTTATATATCAAGTATCCAGTGGTAGTTCTAACATAGTCTCAGGTCTTCATGTTAACAATTGTTGACTGTCGTTGAATCATGTGACTTGGCAGGGGCTATACAACAGGATTTAAGGCTCAGAACAGAAAGCATCTGCCAACTGTAATAAAATTCTCAAACAAAATGAGTATTCTACTAGACTGCAAAGCCAGGAACCTAGGTTATAAAACCCAAGCTACAAAAACATATCCCAAAGTCCAGGTGGGTCTATTCTGGAGTCCGTGAAAGACTTTAGCTTGGTCAAAGACTATTGTACCTGTCAAGTGATTTTTATAGACCTTTATATATAATGTAATAAATGCAAACTGCCCTTTGGCTTGCCAAGAGGAAATAGAAGACTATGTCATTGCCATGACAGTCCTGGGTAGTGAATTTAAACTGGTTTGTTGGGCTTACACAGCATGTGTCAAAATTTGAACCACCTTTTCTAGTTGTATTCAAGAATTAACACTTTTGAGAACTCTCCTGTGTAGCCAATTCCTGCTTCATTTTGGAAGTCTCTGGTTATCCTTCCCAAGGAAACATGCTACAGGGAATAGAAACGGGCTTTAAATATCTGAAAGCTTCTTAACAATTATTCTGTACACAAGATAGGTTTGGGTTTAGGAGGCAGGCAAAAGCCTGATGTAGACCTAAGTAATCCCTGGTGAGTTACAGATAATATTAGGAATATAAATGATATTATGACAGAAATGAGCCAGCAATTGTTTCCTTGAGCTGAGCACATTGCCAGTGGAGTTTAGTTCCTGCATAGAAGTTTGGGAGATCTTTGGAGAAAATGACTAGTGCAGTGAGAATAGCTCCGGCATTTGTTCTCTTCCGTGGTGAATCTTGTTCTGGTCACAATGCTGTTATGGTTAGAGTAGAAGCATTTTGTTGACTTGGAGAAAACTCTTCAGTTTTTACACGAATTAAGGCTGAGGCTACTGATTAAGAGGAAAATTCAAATATCAGAAGAGATATCTGGGAGGAAATTGGTCTCAGGAGTTTAAAGGGATAGATATTACATCTTTTATAGTGGAATTTGACAGTTTCAAAGGGTAGCTGTGGTCTGAGAAGTTTTGCATTTCTTAAGGTGACCAAAAAAGACCATAGAGGATTAAGAATAAAATCCTTTAATGATACAGATATGTAAGTACATACTGAGAAACCTTTAGGGTTATCTCTAGGAGGTGCCAAGCTCCTAGAGATAGAGATAGATAGAGATAGAGAATAAACAAAAGAGGGGTAAAGAGCAAAGGTATCAGAAAACTAATGTTTTTTGCCTCGGGCAGAGGCAGTTCATTTTCTGTTGTCATCTGCTTGACCTGTGGGTTTGATTAGCTTCAAAGATAAAGGCTTCTGTAAGGAGGACACTTGTTATGAGCACTGAGTCTTATCTGTAAGTGATGAATCACTAAATTCTGCTCCTGGAAAAAAAAAAATAAATAAATTCTGCTCCTGAAACCAATTTTACACTATATGTTAACTAACTAGAATTTAAATAAAAATTTGGAAGAAAAAAAAGATAATGGCTTCTGGAGAATCCCTGAGAATCACTGGCTGAAAGTCTCCTGACAAGAGTGGTGGTCCAGCTGTTAGGAGAAGATATTTGTCATTTAGTTGGGAAACATGAATCCAGGAGTCATTGTCTTCAGCTTCCACTGCCATGCTAGTTATAGTATCTGATAAGCTTATTTTTCAATGAAGGCAATTTTCATTTCTCTGATGTCTCTTCCAGAAGACTATATTTGCCAAAGATTGAGGATGTTACCAATATTGATGTTTTTGTAGAATGGAGGAGAGTTGAGGTATAGCACAATTATAAGATTATTATACATTATTATTATTAGGTGACAGGTATTATGGACAATGATAGTTTTCTAGGTCTGTAATTTATCCCATAAAATATATATTTTTTGGAGACAGTTATTGTATTAGTCTTTATGTAAGCAGAGTATATTTCTTTTTACCTGAAATGTACGCAGTCATTTGCTATGGTCTGGCTGTGTATGTTCTTTCAAAATTTATATGTTGAAATCCTAATGCCCAGTATGATGGTATTAGGGCCTTTGTCAAGTGCCTAGGTCATGAGATTAATGCCCTTATAAGAGAGATCCCAAAGAGCTCCTATGCCCCATCCACTGTGTGAGGATATGTAGAAAAGTCTGTGACCTGCAAGAGGGTCTTCATCTGACCACACTGGGCACTTGATCTTGGGCTTCCAGCCTCCAGAACTGTAAGAAACAAATTTTTTGTTGATAATAAGCTACCTAAACTCTGGTATTTTGTTACAGCAGCTTGAATAGAATAAGAAACATTGAAACGTTTTTATTAACACATTTTACTTATGCATAATTTAATCTAGGCAGGCTGAACTTTTGATTTTCCAAGTTTTTTTTCTTTTGATTTTTAAAAACTCCTAACAATAGTTTTGAATTAATTAAAATTTGGAGAATGTCAAATAAACTTAATTTTTCCTATTCTTCTATAAAGTGAAGGAAACCCAAAGATTTCAGACAAAAAAGACGTTTTAACAATCTTACTATGCCTCAATTTGGGAAGGGCAAAATCATCAAGAGATGTCAGAGGAGACAAGATATGAATATGAATCAAAAATATCCAAAGGCAAGAAATAATCTCAGCCAATATCTATATTCAGTATACTAGGAAAAAGAGTAACACCATTTACCATCTGTGCTGCATGGATCTGTTTTTTTTTAATGCCTCTAAGTCACTTGAACAAATAAAAGGATGGTAAACAACTTACTCAGAATTTCAAGTAATGAGAAAGCAAACTATGTTTCATATTTTCATAGATTTGATGACATGTACCTGATAAGAGCATTGTCTTCTAAATGTAATTATCAGTTGTCATGTATGAACCTGGGACGTGTCCATCTTGTAAATGTTGATTTTAAATTTCAAATACATCTCTAATCTCTGGTTCTTGTACTTAAATCCACAAAATGCAAATACTTGAAGAATTAATTGAAAACTGACAGCAAATCATTTTGTTGAAAAGAGAGTGGCTGTCTTCTTAGTTCCATAGTTGTAAGATACTTTCATTTTTAGATTTATAACTACATGTTAGAATGATCAAATAATTTTTCATTCTGTGTCTTCTATTTCTCTCTACTTTTGTGGACACATCTACTTTCAGCATTTGCCTATTTTAAAAAAGCTTTATTGAGATATAATTCATGTACCATCAGATTCACTCAAAGTATGCAATTCAGTGTTTTATAGTGTATTCACATATTTGTGCAGCCACCATCAATCTAATTTTAGAACATTTCATCTTCCTTAGAAGTTCCATACCCATCAGTAGATACATCCATGTTATAGTAGGTCAGTATTTATTTCCTTTTTATTGCTGATATTACTCCACTGTTTGAATATACACATTTAATCCATATGTCAATTGATGGACATTCCCTGCCACATCCCTCTCCCTTCCATTTTTTTGCTATGAAACGTGCTGCTATGAACATTCATCTACCAAGTTTTTTTCCTTTTCTAAGATTTTATTTATTCGAGAGAGAGAGCACACAGAGGGGGCGGAGGCAGAGGGAGAAGCAGGCTTCCCACTGAGCAGAGAGGCCGAGATGGGGCTGGATCCCAGGACCCTGAGATTGGAACCTGAGTGCAGACACTTACCAGTTGAGCCATCCAGGTGCCCTCATCTATAGTTCTTATGTGGATTTATGCTTTCATTTCTCTTGGGTATGGAGGAGTGGAGTAAAAAAAAAAAGGAGTGGAGTTACTGGATTATATGGTAACATTGTTTAACTTTTTAAAGAGGACCTTTTTTCAGAGCATTTGTACCATTTTACATTCCCATGAGCAATGTGTAAGGATTTTGATATCTCTACATCCTGTCAACACTGTTATTATCTCTTTTGATTGTGGCCATTCTAGTGGGTGTGAAGTGGTATCTCATTTTGGTTTTGATTTGCAATTTTCTAATGACTAATGATGTTGAATATTTTCCTGTGCTTATTGGCCATTTGTTTATGTTCTTTGAAAAAAATATATTCAAATTCCTTACCCATTTTAAAATTAGATTATTTGCTTTTTTACTGTTGAGTTATATATTCTGGACACAAATCCCTTGTCAGATATGTGATTTGCATATATCACCTCCCATTTTATGGATTGTCTTCATTTTCTTGATGAGAATATTAGTTGCAGCACAGAAGCTTTTAGTTTTGATATAGACCAATTAATCTTTTTTCTTTTGTCACTTATGCTTTTGGTGTAATATTGAAGAAACCAGTGCCTTACCCATGGCTGTAATGATTTATTCCTCTGTTTTCTTATAAGAGTTGTATAGTTTCAGCTCTTCAGTTAGGTCTTTGAACCCATTTTGAGTTAATATTTATGAATGGTGTTGGTTAAGGCTCCAAGTTCATTCTTTTGCAGGTGGATATCCATTTGTCCTAATACTGCTGTTTACTTTTGCTAATTTTGGTGCATAAGCATAAAAGATGGAAAAAATAGGTAACTAGGATTATCAGGAACTTTTAATCTTTTCAAAAGTGCGTAGCTTTTTCCAAAAATGACTTAACAGTGTATATCAAAATGCTTATAGAATATTTGGATAAAAGAAACCTCATTAATCTCAGCACAGTGATAGCTTTGGTGTTTTACAAGAAATATAATCCAAATTATAGTTTTACTCATTTTATTATTATTTTTTAACAACACCTAGTAATGGCTTCATGAGCCTGTTGTGAAGAATTTTTGTGGGGGGTGGTGCCTGGGTGGTTCCATCAGTTGAACATCTGCTTTCAGCTCAGGTCATGATCCCAGGGTCCTGGGATCAAGTCCTGCATCAGGCTCCCTGGGAGCCTGCTTCTCCCTCTGCCTGCCACTCCCCCTGTTTATGTTCTCTCTGTCTCGGACAAATAAATAAAATCTTTTAAAAAACCGTAAGAATTTGTGTAGGTGGGCACCTGGGTGGCTCAGTGGGTTAAGCCTCTGCTTTCGGCTCAGGTCATGATCCCAGGGTCCAGGGATCGAGCCCCACATCGGGCTCTCTGCTCAGCGGGGAGCCTGCTTCCTCCTCTCTCTCTGCCTGCTGCTCTGCCTACTTGTGATCTCTTTCTCTCTGTCCAATAAATAAATAAATAAATATAATCTTTAAAAAAAACTTAAAAAAGAATTTGTGTAGGTAAGAGAATGTACATGTAGAGTAGTAGTGAACAATTTTTCTAACTAGATAAAATATTTTGTCTAAAAAAGTGTCTGGTTGTGTGAGGTTATAAAAGAGTACTTTTTGGGGGCACCAGGGTGGCTTAGATGGTTGAGTGTCTGCCTTTTGGCTCAGATCGTGATCTCCAGGTCTTAGGATTGAACCCCACGTTGGGGGGGGTGTGTCCCTGCTCAGCAGGGAGTCTGCTCCCTCTCCCTCTGCCTTGTCTCCCTGCTTGTATGCTTTCTCCCTCTCTCTTTAATGAAAAAATAAAAAATCTAAAGGAAAAAAAATACTTTTTTGAAAGACAAATTTAAGAGCGTACAGAACGTGCAGAAGGTTTGAGGGGTAAATTTAATCTGAGTTTATAATAAGGTGCAAGTAATAGTTTAGAAAGGATCAATGACTGTGTTAAAACTTTTGATAAAGTTGGTTAAATGTAATGGATGTATCACAAGCCTGGGATCATGACCTGAGCAACCCCACTACACAAATTCTATTACATTCCTTCACAATGAACATGCATACCAACATAATCTAAAGGCTTCTACTCCATTTATTAAATAAAGGCACATGTGGGGCACCTGGGTGGCTCAGTTGGTTGGGCGGCTGACTCTTGGTTTTGGCTCAGGTCATGATCTCAGGTTCATGGGATTGAGCTCTGCTTTGGACTCCATGCTTGGTGCAGAGTCTGCTTGATATTCTAACCCCCAACCTCACTCCTCTACTCCTCCACCCACCCCACTGCTTGAGTACTCTCTTTCAAATAAATAAGTAAATAAATTTATAAACAAGAGCACATGTTTGGCATAATTATATTGCCTAGTTGCTAAAGATTGCTTATTAAATGAATGTTTATATTCTTAACTAACCATGGAAATCACAAATTTTAAGCTACTAGAGGAAGTCCTTTGGTTGTAGCATAAGAATTCCATAAACTTAAAATCTCTAAAAAGACTTTTGTTATATAATTTCATTTTGTTAGTCACAACTTAAGTTTTTTTTTGTAATTTAAGTGACTTGTGGAAGCAATGTTAACCTAAATAACCTGTTTAATAAATTTATAAATATGTATAAATAAACCTATATAAGAAATATAATAGGCACTTTAAACTATGTGGGGGGGACCCTAAGCTTGTACCAACTAGAATACATTTTTTAAAGATTTTATTTATTTGAGAGAGAGTGAGAACGAGCATGAGCAGCGGAAGGGCAGAGGGAGAAGCAGACTCCCTGCTGAGGAGGGATCTCAACTCAGGACTCCATCCCAGAACCCTGAGACCATGACCTCAGTCCCTTAACCAACTGAGCCATCCCAGCGCCCCCCCCCCCCACTAGAATATTTTTACATTGTGGTAAAGTAAGGAGAAAAGTGATATTATTAACTCATAAATCAATTAGCACAGGAGCTTCTGTAGATTATTTTAAAAATCCCTTATTATCTGATTCATTCCTCTTCTGATTTAGGATGCTTCCGAAACAATTTTGTTCATGTCAAAACCCTAAGTGGCCATTTATAATTCCAAATTGCCTATGAATTTGTCTTTGAGAAAGGTATGTGTAAAAATGAGAAAATAGAGGTCAGAATTCTGCCAAGAGGTAGCCTACCCAAGTGTTTTGCAGATGAACAATTAGACAACCAGGCTGACTTAGGTTGAAAGGGAAAGTATTGCTTGTGTGAGTCTCTAGGGTCATTACTCAACAGCTCCCTGACAAATGGAATATTAAGAGAATGTCTTTCCTAAGGCCAATTTTTCATACACAGACAAGACTTAATTAGAGCACTCTTATATGGGCTTAAAAGGGTTAAATTTTAAAAAGTTTGCCTAGATGATGCCAGATTATTAAGACCTTGTGAATTCATGAGTCCTTTGGAGGGAAGTTTGGAAGACAGATTTAATGGGTCTTTTACTGACCTCTGTAAACTTCTCTTTTGGACATGCAGCAGAACTATAGACAATAGACAGGCAAAATGGCTAATGGTAAATCAAAGATTTGTCAGACCTTTACCAAGAAAAATGATTAAATACCTAATTAGCTAGCCAGGGATTCCCGGGAGAATTTCTTCCCAGAACAAAACCCAAAAACCCAACGCTGAAGAACTCATTGAAATAATGGAATGCAATTTCAGCACAAGATTGACTGTGAACAAGTGGAAGGTAAAGAGGAGTCAGTGGATTTGCTATTATCCTGTTGATAGTCCACATCACGATACTGAGGATCTCAGGGGAACTCTAAACACATTAAAGTCTATAATACAAAGACCATTAGGCATAAACTCTGATTCAAACAAACTTAGGTTTATTAGGGTGCTGTAGTAAGGAAGAGTGCACACTAAGGGAACAGTAGTGCATCTCAAATGGGAAGAATTGGGAAGGGGTTTTGAAAGGCAGCTGGAGTTAGTCTTGGATTATCTTGGCAAGAACACATTGTTGAAACAGTCAGTGGTCTTTAGAGTGTTGTATGTAAGTGATGAATCACAAAACTTTACCCCTGAAACTAACATACTGTATGTTAACTAACTGGAATTTAAATACAAATTTGGAGGAAGAAAAAGTCAGTGGTCTTTAGAACATATGAACCCAGTTATAGTTAATGTTACACCAGTTTGAGGTCTTAGAATATATAGGTCTGTATAAGCTTAGGTGGTTTGTTTTGCATGTTAAGTTTTGATACAGTTTATCTCTTGAGAATCATGTATATATGTTTTGCAAGTTGAAGTTTCTGGTCGAATTCTCAGTACTCCCAAGAAAATATCCGTAGTTTAAAAAGATGACATTTATGGACTAATACATTATTGCATACGTTAGGGTGGTAGTCTTTAGCATATTTTGTTGGGTATTATTTTAGTCTTAGTTTGGATTTTTAGTAGTATCTTAATGATGTATCAGGAATTGTAAACATTTGTTGGTGACATTTGAAGATACCTCCTTTGGTTTCATTATGTGCACTTTTCCCTTTATAGATTATATTTTTCTTAACTGAGATTGGCTTTGTTATTGAAGCTAGTTCATATTGATTTCAGGCTTTTTCCTGTGATCATTACAATAGTCGTCATGTATTAAATCTAGACTAAAAGCATGTGAAATTTGTTGGGCTTATGTACTTTATCTTCTTTACTTGATATCTAGCCTGCATTAATGGACATGGAGAGAAGGACTATTATTCAATGGTGGCTATGTTTAAAGAGGCTTATTATGCTGGCTGAATTGTCATGTCTGCTGCTTACCAATTTTTGTATGTCTTAAAAGATCCTTTCATCACTTAAATATTGAAATAGTCTAAACTCTTTAATTAGTCTTTGGAAAAACCAGACTGTTACCTTCCCTCGCTATTTACCATGTATTGCATCCTTTTTTTGCTCAGCATTAAAAGGAAATTAAAAAAAATTAATCTCACTAAAAATACTGTTTCTTGAAAGTATAGTGGGATAATACTTTGCATTACATTTGTAGCCTGTAGAGTTAGATATTTTCAGACATTTTTTACTTCAACTGATCATTTGCCATATTCAATATCTCAGTACTGTCGTCCCATTCCTTTTCTCTCACCTTCTATCACCTATCAACCTGAATTCTGAATAAGTCCAATATATGTGCCTTTCTTTTTTTTTTAAGTGTTGCATAAGAAAACCTGTAACTACAATCTCAAACTTAACATTTTTTGATAAACTCTTATCTCATTCACCACAACCATTATTTTATCCTCTGGCTGCTTTTGAGATTTTCTGTTGGTCTTTTGTTTACAACAGTTTGCAAATGGTTTGCCTAAGTTGTTTTTTATTTTGTTTTTTCATCCTGCTTAGTGTTTTCTGAGCATCTTGAATCTGTGATTTGATGTCTGTAATTAATTTTGGAAAATTTTTGGTCATTATTGTTTCCAATTTTTTTCTGTCTTATTCTTTCTTTTCTTTTTTAAAAAAAGATTTTATTTATTTATTTGTCAGAGAGAGAGAACACAGGCAGGGGGAATGGCGGGCAGAGGGAGAAGCAGGCTCCCTGCTGAGTAGGGAGGCAGATATGGGACTCAATTCTCAATTCTAGGACCATGGGATCATGACCAAAGGCAGATGCTTAAGCAGCTGTGCCATCCAGACATCCCTGTCTCAATCTTTCTATGATTCTAGCTATGTGTGTGTTAGACCACTGATACTGTCTCATAGCCCTTTTTTATTTTCATTATTTTCACTTTTTTTTTTCATTTTCATGTATTTCTCTCTTTGTGTTTCAATTTGGTTATTTTCAACAGACCTGTATTCACGTTCGCTAAATTTTTCCTTGGCTTGTCAAGGAAGCTGGTGAAGGCATTCTTCATCTCTATGACTGAGTTTTAAATTTCTAGTATTTTCTTTTTTAAAGATTTATGTACTTGCTTTAGAGAGAGCATGTGTGAGAGCAGATGGTTGCGGCAAAGGGAGAGGGAGAAAGAATCTCAAGCGGACTTCCTGCTGAGCATGGAGCCCAACATATGGCTCAATCTCACAACTCTGAGCTCACAACTGGAGCCAAAACCAAAAGTTGGACGCTTAACCAACTATGCCATCCAGGGCCCCTTTCTAGTATTTTCATTCATTTTTTCCTTTAGTTTCCATCTCTCTGTTGAAATTACCTATCTGATCTTGTGTGTTGTCCATCTCTTCTGTTGGAGACTTAACATATTAATCATACTTACTTTTTTTTTTTAAGATTTTATTTATTTATTTGACAGACAGAGATTACAAGTAGGCAGAGAGGCAGGTAGAGAGAGAGAGGAAGGGAAGCAGGCTCCATGCTGAGCAGAGAGCCGGACACGGGGCTCCATCACAGGACCCTGGGATCATGACCTGAGCCGAAGGCAGAGGCTTTAACTCACTGAGCCAGCCAGGAGCCCCTAATCATACTTACTTTTAATTCCCTATCAGTTCCAACATATATGTCATATCTGACTCTAGTCCTTTTTTAAAAATTAACATATAATGTATTATTTGTTTCAGGGGTACAGGTCTGTGATTCATCAGCCTTACACAATACCCAGTGCTTATTACAACACATACCCTCCCCAGTGTCCATCACCCATCCCTCCATCTCCTTCCTCTCCAGCAACTCTCAGTTTGTTTCCTAAGATTAAGAATTGCTTATGATTTGTCTCCCTCTCTGGTTTCTTCTTGTTTCATTTTTTCCTCTCTTCCCCAACGATCCTCTGCCTTATTTCCTAAATTCCACATATCAGTGAGGTCATAAGATAATTGTCCTTCTCTGATTGACTTATTTCACTTTGCGTAATATCTTCTAGTTTTGTCCACGTCGTTGCAAGTGCCAAGATTTCTTTTTTTGATGGCTGCATAATATTCCATTATATATGTATATATCTCAATCACTCCCTTTATATATATTTCACCTATCTATCTATTTTTCTATCTATCTATCTAATCTGGATATCACATTTTCTTTATCCATTCCTCCGTCTTGACACTAGTTCTAATGATTACTTTGTCTCTTAGGAAGGCATTGTTTTTTTCTTCACCTTTTGTATTCTTTGTCATTTTTTTATTGAAAGCCAGACAACTTCTGTAGGACTAGAGACTGAGATAAATAATTTGTGAGCCTGGGAATAGGGACACCTGTCCTTTTACTAGGCATTTAGTGTAGAGTTAGTAGTTGGGCTGGGTTTGAGATTACTGTCAGTGTACCACAAGCTTAAAATTTCTCTAGCCCTACTTTGTGTTATGGGTGGGGTAGTTTACCAGAGGTTTACTTTCCTCAATTCTTAGATTTTCAGTTTCTGTTGCACCGCCAAGAAAGTCTTACAGGTTACTTATTGCTTGAGGCTAGTTAACTGACAGTGGGGATGAGGAGGTGGGGTGGAGAAATTCTCTGTTCTAATTAAGACTCACTCTTAGGCAATCACCATCCCTGACTCTTGGGTATGTGGCTTTCTCAGTGCTCCTGCCTCCACTGGCATAGTTCTGAGCCCAACACATTTTTCTGCCTCTGTATCTGGGATAGATTTTTCCCCCCTCCTATTCTCTTCTCTGGGCTGCAGTGGGCTTTTACAAGTGTCCTAAGAGTGACAGTTTTTGTCTGTCACAAATTAAGGCTTTTGTTCCCTCAAAGAGAGTGGGAAGTCCTATCAAGCTATTGCAGCAAGTCCCCCAGCAGGGGCTGCTGTTCCCTCTCAAGTTTTGCACGATAAGGAGACTTTCCCAGTATTCTCCAAATCTTTTGTGTGACTGCCCAGTGTAGTTCATGGAGGCAAAGCTCGTAACAGTATTGAGACTCCCCATGTTGGCAGCTCCAGAGGCTTCACCCTTTCCAACCAATCATCTTAGCTGACCTTCTCTTCTTGTTCAGCTTTGTCTAGATAAGCCAGTACCACGTCTTGTCTCTCTATTGGTTACCCTGCAACCTCAGCACTTGGATGGATTAAAGAAAGTTCTGAGTTTGTTGTTTGTTGTTTGCTCATGGTAAATTTGGTAGCATCTCTTTGTACAGGTTTCTGTATCCCTAAAAGGACACCAGAAGTCCCATGACAATTTTTAAAATTCTCCTGCTCTGTTTATGTATTTCCTACTCATTACATCCCTCTCATCAGCTGACAGCTGTTCTTTTCTGAGAAAGTAGATGTTATCAGATGGGAATGGTTGCTACTTTCTGCAGCCCAACGTCTTTACCTATCCTTTTCTCCATTCTTCTATCACTGTGGATGGAGGTACTCTCTCTACCTGTCCAAGGCTCATTTTCATTCCAAAGCCCCATCCTGATTTAACTTCTCAGGGATTTTCGCTGTATCAATGTTCCCTTTAAATAGCATATCTCATCCCTCTTTTGGCCTCTTCCCAATAATAATTAAGCAGATCACATCTTTCCTCTCTCTCTCACCTTTTTTTCCTTTTTTTTTTTTTAAGGATTTATTTATTAGCTTGAGCACAAGAAAGGGGAGCAGCAGGCAGAGTGAGAGGGAGAAGCAGACTCCCCACTAAGCAGGGAGCCCGAGGTAGGACTCAATCCCAGGACCCTGGGATCATGAACCTGTGCCAAAGGCAGACACTTAACTGACTTAGCCACTCGGGTGCCCCACATCTTTCCTCTCTTAAACAAAAAGCCCTTCTATAACTTGCCCCTGCCCTCTCTTGGTCCACTCTTCTTCATAGATTTCTCAATGGAATTGTTGTCTCCACTTCCTTACAATTTATTGACTCCTCAGCCTTTTCAGTCTGACTTGAGTCTGCACATTTAATTTAATCTACAAAGTCATCTTTGGCTTCTTTGGAACTTCAATCTTTCTGTTACTTAGCATTGCATGTTTAATCATAGTCCTCTTAAAATGACTAAGCTTTGTCTTGACTGCCATAATGTGCCCTATGACCTTCTCTGTCTCTCTTTTTAAGGGCATATCTATCTATGGCATCCCATGGAATGTTATCCTAGCCCCCCTATGTTTCTCACTGCATACTTCTAAAGCAGTGCTTTCCTGTATAAATATAATGTGAGCCCTATATATAATTAAATTTTTTTCTAGTAGCCACATTAAAAAAATTTAAAAAGCAGGTAAAGCTAATTTTAATAATACATTTTAACCCAATATATGTAAAATATTATCATTTCAACATGTAATTAATAAAAAAATAATGAAATATTCTACTTTTAGGGGAGCCTGGGTGGCTCATCAGTTAAGCGTCTACCTTCAGCTCAGGTCATGATCTCAGGATCTTGGGATCAAGCCCAGCATCAGGCTCCTTACTCAGAGGGGAGTCTGCTTCTCCCTCTCCCTCTGCTGCTCCCCCTGCTTATACTCTCTCTCTCAAATAAATAAATAAAATATTAAAAAAGAAATACTCTACTTTTTTTGTACTAAGTCTTCAAAATCTGGTTTTTGTACTTACAGTTCATCTGTAAATTTGGATGTAAATTTATTTTTATTTTTTAAAGATCTTATTTATTTATTTGAGAGGGAGAGATAGGGCAAGCCGCAGACAGAGGGAGAAGCAGGCTCCCCAATTAGGAAGGAGTCTGACTTGGGACTTGATCTCATGACACTGAGATCTTGACCTAAGCTGAAACCAAGAGTCAGATGCTTAACTGACTGTGCTACCCAGGTGCCCCAACTTTTACATTTAAATTAATTAAAAATAAATAAAATTTTAAGATTCAGTTTCTCAGTCACAGTAATCCCATTTCATGTCCTCACATAAGGCTAGAGGCTACCATATTAGAAAGTGTCACTCTAGAATGATCTAATCTATTTCAACACATTTTGATGACTCCAGATCTTTTTTCTCAACACCAGAGTTTTATTTTCAGCCGTTTCCTGAAGCTTCATGTCCTATACGAACTTAAAAATCAGTAGATAGTTGACCCTGGAATAATGCAGGAGTTAGGGGTGTCAGGCCCCCTCCCTTCAGTCAAATATAAGTAAAAAACTTAACTACTAATAGCCTACTATTGACTGGAAGCCTTACTGTCAACAATTGATTAACACATATTTTGTTTGTTATATGTATTATATACTTATTCTACGAGTAAGCTAGAGAAAAGAAAATTTATCAAGAAAATCATGAGAAAAATCATAGGGAAATTAGATCTGTGGCACTGTACTCTTTATTTTTAAAAACCCATGTTCAAGAATCAACTATATACAAAAAAGAACTCATCACTTCCCTCTGCCTCTCTGTTCACAGTGTCCCTTATCTTAGGAAATTCCATTAATTTCTATCAGACTTCTTTACCCTTCTTTTTTTTTTAAAGATTTTATTTATTTATATGACGGAGAGAGACACAGTGAGAGAGGGAACACAAGCAGGGAGAGTGGGAGAGGGAGAAGCAGACTCCCCACTGAGCAGGGAGCCCGATGTGGGGCTCGATCCCAGGACCTTGGGACCATGACTTGAACTGAAAGCAGAGGCTTTAACCCACTGAGCTGCCCAGGTGCCCCCATTGACAACATTTTGAATAGAAGAGTTTAGTCCTTCCTTGAAAGAGTCTCTGAAAGAGTCCCTTTGCTGCTTTTAATCCTTCCTTGCTCTAATCTTTTTGCCACACTGCAGTTGGAGGGATCTTTTTGATATGTAAATCTGATAATCTCAATCCCTGGCTTAATGTACTTCAATTTCTTGATTTCAGAACGAAGTAGGGAATCCTTACAGATCCTCCTTACCCCTTCAGCTTTATTTCCTAATACTCGTCTTCCCCACACCAACCAGCTCATATTCCGTGTCTGTGTGGTTTGAAGAGGTCTTTGTGTTTGTTTTCTCTTCTTCATGGTATGCTCTTCTTCCATTCCCTTTGTTCCTATAATCCCTCTTTAGGTCTCAGCTTTGATCTCCCTTCCCCCTGAGAAGCCCTCTCAAGAATAGATAGTTTTTCCCTCTCTTTTCTCCTATTGCATTCTGTGGCATCCAATCATGCTAAATTGTTATTGCCTATTTACTTGTCTTTTTAGCCTGATAGTCAACTTCTGAGGTCAGGGACTATCTTTTTAATTGTTAGCAAACAGTAGATGCTCAATAGAATTTTTTTTTTGAAAGGCTGAGTAAGATATGAGAGCACTATACTTGGTGGAGATGTTAAGTGCTTCCCTGATTAAGCTTTCCTTGTAGCTTCCAACTTTAGAGTTTCGGAGGATCCACAAAGGAAGAAATTGAGGTATGAGAGGTGTTTGGAGCTTTGTTTTACTAGGGAATGATACTTTCCAAGACCTCAGTTTATTCCAAATTTCTTGAATATGATATATGAGTATCATATGAAATATGAATATGAATTTATTGAATATGGCATCATATGTTTTTAAATATGCATACCCTAAAACCCTAAGTGTGCTAGATGCCATGAAGAAAAGCTTCTGTGATCAAATAGTTCAAGAAACACAGCATAATCTTCCCACCTCTAAAAATTCATGGTACTATGTATTTACATACTGAAGTCTCTGAAAAATCCTCAGTAAAGAAACCTTATAAAATTTGTTTAACTTTATGTTTTTTTAGCTTATTTGACTATAAAACTCCATTTTAATTTCCCTTTGGCAAATGCAAAGATGAAAGAGAAATTTAATTGCCACTGTCAGGCAATAAGTTTAAATGTGAAATAAAATACATATATACATGTTCTAGCTTAAACACTCATTGAAAGTTTCAGGACCTACTGTTCCTTTTTTCCCATTTAGAAACCATTGTGGACTAATATGTATTAGACGTCTGAGCCATCACCAGATTCAACTTTTCTGTATTTGGTTGATAAAAACCTAAAATTTCCCAACCAGGAACTGCAGTTTTCTTAGATCACAACTAGCAGTGGACTTTCTTTCCCCAAAGACACAAAGTTGTGTTTTTGTTTTTTGTTTTGTTTTTTTTCAAGAGCGCATAGAGAAGAGTAAAACTGAATCACATAAAGTGGTCAAGGTAAGGCCTCTAGAGCCACATAACTGGGGTTCCAAACCTGGCTTTACCATTTACTTACTGATGTGATTTTATCAACATACTTTGCCTCTCTGTGTCTTAGTTTTCTCATCTCTAAAGTGAAGTGATGACAGTATCTACCTTAGAGGCCCATTGCAAGGTACAAGTGAGTTAATTTACACAAAACTCATATACTAAATGTTCACTTAGTTTCAGAATCAGATTATTAAAATCTACCAGGTGGAATATCAGCCAGGGTCACACGTTGATGAAGTGACCTACCATCATATCACAGCTTCAAAGAACAATCAAATTGTCATACCTTTTGGCCTTCTTTTGGATGCTGAAATGACTGATAACTATTTGAATACTAGGTATGTATTGTACTTTTAAAGGAAAATTGCATAAATAATGAGGTTGCTTAGGATAACTATAATACGTATTTCTTGTTTGGAATTTTATTTCCTTCATGTGGTATGTGTACTTGGGGTTTGAGAAAAATGGAAAAGATAGTGGTAGATAAAAACCCTTCAAAACTTGGGAGTTAATTTGGAGAAAAACAGAAGGAAGAAAAGACAGTCTATATAGGTCTGTATCTATTAAAGAAAGTAAATTATTAATAGTCTTCCAAAACAACAAAAAAATAATCTTCCAAAACAGAAAGCGCCAGGCCTACTGAGTTCACTGGTGAGTTCTGCAACAGAATAGTTAATGAAGAAATTATACTGATTATCTACAGTCTCTTCAAGAAAATAGAAGCAGGGGGATACTTCCTCATTCTGAGGCCAGCATCATCCTAACACCAGACAAAGACATCAAAAGAAACTACAGATCAACATCTCTCATGAACACCGATATAAAAATCCTCAAAAAATATTAGCAAATGAATTCAACAAGTATAAAAAGAATTATATGCCATGACCAGGTGGGATTTAAGCCAGGTATTTAAGGCTGGTTAATATTTGAAAATCAGGTGATATAAACCATCACCTCAATAGGCTAAAGAAGAAAAAATCACATAATGATTTCAGTAGGTATAGAAAAAAATTTGACAAAATTTGACACCCATTCATAATAATTAATTCTCAACAAACTAAGAATAAAGAGGAACATCCTCAGCTTGATAAAGAACACCTACAAAGACCCTACAGTTAGCATCATACTTAATGGTAGAAAACCAGAAGTATTCCTGCTAAGATTAGGAATAAGACAAGATGTCTTCTCTCACCACTCCTTTTCAATTGTACTGGAAGTCCTAGTTAATGTAATAAGACAAAAAATGGAAGTAGGATGGAAACAGGATATTCATGGATGGGATGACACAATGTTGCCAAGATGTCAGTTCTTCCTAACTTGATCTATTGATTTAATGCAATCTCATTAAAATACTAACAGGTAATTTTGTGGATATGAACAAACTGATTCTAAAGTCCATATCTAGAGGCAAAAGACCCAGAAGAGCCAATTCAATATAAAAAAAGAACAAAGTTGGAGGACCAATAGTGTCCAACTCCAAGACTTAACTATAAAGCTATAGCAATCAAGACAGTGATATGGGCAAAGAACAGACAAATAGATTAGTGAGACAGAATAGAGAGCCCAGAAATAGACCCACATAAATACAGTCAACTGATCTTTGGCAAAGGAGCGAAGGCAATACAATGTAGCAAAGATAGTTTCTTCAGCAAATGGTGGCAAAACAACTGCTCTTTCACCCACAAAAAATAATCTAACACAAACTTTATACACAATACAAAAATTAACCTAAAATGGATAATAGATCTGAATATAAAGTTTGAAACTGTGAAATTTCTAGAAGACAACATAGGAGAAAATCTCAATAACCTTAGGTGTGGCAGTAACTTTTTAGATACACCAAAAGCATGATCCATGAAAGAAAGCCTTGATAAGCTGTCAGCAGTCGTGGAGGAGTGTGTTCCGTTTCCTTATACCAAATACACTCTTCTCTCCGAGTACACATTAGACCTTTGCAGAACTTTACGTTGTTCTTTACTAACAGGTCAATTTACTGTTTCAAAGTCATATGGAGTCCATAGGCAGGGAGCAGGCACTGGGCTTTTGGTCTAGTTAACTCTTTCCCTTGGCCTATATAAAAGCAGAGCTAGACCTAACTGCATAAACCATAAAGTGACAATATCTGAGGAGAGATTCTCCTTGTTTCTTTGTCTTTTGAACAAGCCACTCTTCAATCCACAGAATAAAGAAGTTTTAAGCCCTGGTTTCTTTTGTGTCTCATAAATTCTCTTGCATAATCTACTCATTGGATGTATACATGTGGTCCTACTTTTCCTCCGCCATTTGTCTCTGCAGGCAGAGAGGTTCTGTAAAGTGGGGGAAGAGCAGGGGAATCCATTGAGTGCTTCCCAGCTGCAGCTGGTTTTCTCCTAAAATACCTCAAATTAGTATGCTATTATGAGGATTGATTTCTATTCTAGGACTACCTAATCTAATCTACATTAGAAACATCTAATCTTCCTACTGACATTTGCCCCTTTCTTTTTCTGGTTTTCATTTCGAGGACCCTCAGGTTAATTGCACATGGCTATGCTTAAGCCACATGACTCACTAAAGCTAGGATTTAAGTGTTTCTCCTTAATGCTCAAGTTTATTCTCTGATGATGGGATGGGAGGATGTATAGTTTCATTTTCTGACACCACGCTAGTCTGACTTAATTGTTTTACAAAGTTGTAAGCAGACAAGACCACAGATATTGACTTGAGCTATCTTAAGGAGAAGGGAATTACTGGAAGATGGTTAGGAAGCATACAGACTAATGGGAGCTGGGAGACAGAGACTTGGAAATGGGCAGGAATCAAGGGGGATGTGGAGCGCTGGGCATTAGGAATCCTGGCACTTATCATAAAGCAGAACAGTGAGGAGGGAACACCATCCCTGCAGTATACATCTTCCAGACTTTGCTGTTGTTTCTGCCATGGGTTCAACAATCTTGAGTCCAAGAAAGAGCATCTGATAACTATGCTTGGGTCACATGCCTGGCTCCTGGCCCTGCTGAGTCAAGTAAGGCAAGGATTTTATTCCTATAGCTTCAGTAATGGAATGTGGCCACCAGGAATTACTGCCTTACAGAGATTACACACAGTCTGAATGTGTGAATTTCAAAAGGAAATCTGGATGCTCATAGGGCAGTCAAAACAAAACAAATGCCAACTGGAACGGTGTTTTCAATGGACCAACTGAAATGTAGGAGAAGGGGATTGAAAAGCAATGATGGGATGTAATGGGGAAGAGAGTTAAAAAAAGGAGTAGGTAAATGAACAGGAAACATTCATTCAAGAAATATTTTTTGGCAACAGGTACATCTACAAACAAGTCATCATGGCTTTTGTACATGATCTTTAAAACTCTGAAAGCTCAGTATGGAAAGCACATCTTAGTGACATAGAAGTATAGTAACCCTCTTTCACCACCAGGGGGTACTTCCTGTATAAATAGTACGCTGTGGATTCTGGAGTTATTCTCAAACACTTGCTGTTTACAAAGTGTTTTCATGTAGCAATCACTCAAGAAATATTGAGTTCCTATTGAGGATGAGCAATGTGAGCCCAGATGAGAGACACCAACCAACCTGTACAGATAGGGAGGCCAAAGTTTCCTAAAAACAGCTGAGATTTGGGCACAAGGACCTGTTAGAAATTAGGAGGGGAATTCCAACTTAAGAAAGAACCACCAGGGACGCCTGGGTGGCTCAGCTGGTTAAGCGGCTGCCTTCGGCTCAGGTCATGATCCCAGCGTCCTGGGATTGAGTCCCACATCGGGCTCCTTGCTTGGCAGGGAGCCTGCTTCTCCCTCTGCCTCTGCTGCCACTCTGTCTGCCTGTGCTCGCTCTCTCTCTCTCTCTCTCTCTCTCTGACAGACAAATAAATAAATAAAATCTTAAAAAAAAAAAAGAAATAAAGAACCACCAAAGAGGTAGAGATGCTTGAGAAAGCACAGTGCCTTATAGGAATCACAGGAGATGGGTTGGGAATGGAGAGAGAGAGTATTTTAGGAAGAGGAAACAAGATGAACAAAGGTGTCCAATGCGTGTGCATCAGTTTAGATTCAACTGTTTAATTGTTTAGCTTGTTATCTGGCTTGTCTCAATTCTGCATCCATGACCTAACTTGGAAAAATGAACTGTTTAGAATAACTACTCTGAATCTATCCCCTGGTATTTCCTCTGCTTTCTGTAGCCAGTTCTTTATTCCCTGGCTTCCTCATTTTCCCATCTTTTCTTTTTCTGTGCTAGAGCTTTCTTGGAAGAGACTCATTTCAAAACAGGTGTTGTATTCAACAGAACCCCAAATGCTTATGGAATACCTACAACTGTATATATAGAAGAGTAAGAAAAAGCCTATCTCCTGTAGTCCTGATGCATTCATTCTGTTTCTATCTTATTCAGTGATTTAGGCAATTATTTATTGTCTCCATATGATAAGTCAAATACTGTGTTAGCACTTTACATCGTTATCTCATTCAATCCTTAGTGGAACATGGAGTTATTATGATCCTTACTTTACTGATGATAAAACTAAGACTCAGGGAAATCAAACAGTTTGCCCAATGTTTCCAGAATAGAAAATTAAATGTCTAGGACTTACCCTTCCATTAAATATTCCCATGTCTGGCTTCTTTACATCATTCAGCTCTCTGCTCAAATGTCAGCTCAGAGAAGACTTTCTTTCTTTCTTTTTTTTTTTTTTGTTAAAGATTTTTATTTATTTATTTGACAGACAGAGGTCACAAGTAGGCAGAGAGGCAGGCAGAGAGAGACGGAGAAGCAGGCTCCCTGCTGAGCAGAGAGCCCGATGTGGGACTCGGTCCCTGGGATCATGACCTGAGCCAAAGGCAGAGGCTTTAACCCACTGAGCCACCCAGGCGCCCCATGGGTTAGGAAGTTTTAATTTTTAAATGCCCGAATGTGGTGCACAAAGCTTGTGAACGCAATGTGCCAAGTAATATGTGCACTGCTGTTCCATTCTTTTTAAAAAATAGAGTCTAATTTGCATTTAGTGAGATAAACCTTAAGCATGTATATATTTTTACAGATGTATATACTTGTGTAGGCACCACCCAGGTCAAGATATAGAACATCTTTAGTCCCCAAGGGAAGTCTCTTATATTACCTCCCAATTGATTCCCCATCTCCCAGAAGTAAGTTTTCTGATACCTATCACATAAATTAGCTTGCTGGCTCTTGAGTTTCATATAAATGTCATCTGTGGTTTGTATTTTGCATTTGTTTTCTTATGCTCATCATAATATTTTGGAAATTTATGTTGCGTATTTCAGTAGTTTATTCTTCTTTTAATTGTCATGTCATGTTTCATTGTATGAATAAATTACAATTTGTTTATCCGTTTACCTGTTAATGTATGTTTAGATCATTGCCACTTTTGGCTATTAGGAATAAAGCTGCTATAAACATTCTTGAACAAATTTTTATAGACATACATATTCAATACATTATTTTTGGGAAGATATACTTAGAAGTGGAATTATTGCATCGTAAGGTAGATGCATGTTCAGCTTCTTTTTTGGGAAGTTCCTGTTCAAGAATTTTGCCCATTTTGGGACGCCTGGGTGGCTCAGTTGGTTAAGCGGCTGCCTTCGGCTCAGGTCATGATCCCGGCGTCCTGGGATCGAGTCCCACATCAGGCTCCTTGCTCGGCAGGGAGCCTGCTTCTCCCTCCGCCTCTGCCTGCCACTCTGTCTGCCTGTGCTCGTGTGTTCTCTCTCTCTGACAAATAAATAAATAAAATCTTAAAAAAAAAAAAAGAATTTTGCCCATTTTAAAACTTTTTCATCTAAAGAGTTCTTCATATATTAAGGATAGAATCCTTTATCAGGTATATTAGACATATGTACTACAGATATATTCTCCCAGTCTCTGATTTGCCTATTCAATCTCCTACTGATACGTTTTGATAATAGAAGTTCTTAATTTGATGAAGTCGAATTTATTGACTTTGTTAAGGTTAGCACTTTTTCTGTCATATTTAAGAAATCTTTGCCTACCCCAGAGTAGTGAAATTACTTTGTTTTTATGTAGAGATTTAGTTTTTAGCTTTTACATTTGGGTCTATGATCCACCTTGAATTAATTTTTGGGTCTGATGTGAGGTAGGGTTTACTGTTCTCCACATATGAATATGCAATTTTTGAAGCACCATTTAATGAAAGAGACAATCATTTTCCTGCTGAATTGTAGTGATACTCTTGCCATAAACCTAGTAAGTCTATATGTAGAGGTATATTTCTGGACTCTGTTTTGTTACATTGGTCTACTAGTCTATCCTTGCACCAATAGGACACTGTCTTAATTGTATAGCTTTATAGTAAGTCTTGAACTCTGATAATAAAAGTCTTCCATATTTTTTCTTCTTTAAGATTATATTGGCTATTTTAGGTTCTTTCCATTTTCATATAAATGTAGGATTCAACCTGTGAGTATCCACCAAATATTCCTGCTGGCTTTTGATTGGGTTTGCCTTGAATCTACACATCAAATTGGGAGAAACTGCTATCTTATCCATATTCAGTCTTTTGCTTCACAAGCATGAAATACCTCCTCCATTTATTTGGGTCATCTTTAATTACTCTTTATAGTATGAACTTACAATATTTTTTAGTTTTCAATATTAGTCTCATGTAAATTTTCTTAAACTTGTTCCTAGATATTTGATATATTTTTTTAAAATTTATTTATTTGTCAGAGAGAGAGGGAGAGAGAGAGAGAGCGAGGACAGGCAGACAGAGTGGCAGACAGAGGCAGAGGGAGAAGCAGGCTCCCTGCCGAGCAAGGAGCCCGATGTGGGACTCGATCCCAGGACACTGGGATCATGACCCGCGCCGAAGGCAGCCGCTTAACCAACTGAGCCATCCAGGCGTCCCCGATATTTGATATTTTATTCTACTGTGAGGAATATTTAAATACTTAATTTTCTGATTGTTTCTTGCTAACATATAGAATTATGATTTTTATATTTTGACCTTATATCTAGAGAGCTTACTGATTATAACAGCTGATATGTTTTTGGATTTCTGTCTTTACATTCATATAATATATAATTGAAAAATGTTTTACTTTTTGTTTTGAGTCTTATACCTTTTATTTTTCTTTCTAGTTTTATAGCATTGTCTAGAGCCTCCAGCACAATAGTGAATAAATGCTAGTGGATATCCTCATCCTCTCTTTTAAAAAAAATATTTATTTATTTTTTATTTTAAATTTGTTTTCAGCGTAACAGAATTCATTGTTTTTGCACCACACCCAGTGCTCCATGCAATGAGTGCCCTCCATAATACCCACCACCTGGCTCCCCCAACCTCCCACCCTCCGTGCCTTCAAAACACTCAGGTTGTTTTTCAGAGTCCATAGTCTCTCATGGTTCATCTCCCCCTCCAATTTCCCTCAACTCCCTTCTCCTCTCCATCTCCCCATGTCCTCCGTGTTATTTGTTATGCTCCGCAAATAAGTGAAGCCATATGATAATTGACTCTCTCTGCTTGACTTATTTCACTCAGCATAATCTCTTCCAGTCCCGTCCATGT
>PISX010023362.1:0-30017 GCA_004024625.1 Mellivora capensis
AAAATCTTAAAAAAAAAAAAAAAAAGGAAACCACTTAAATTTGGCATTGTTTATTGTTGGCCCATCTTGAGTAAATACAGGGTGTTGGTAGTATCTCTATTCACGTTCTCTTCTTTCACTGTTTTTCTTTTCTCTCCCCAAACCAAGCCCTTAACCCTTCCAGTTTATGTTTTCAGCCCTCTTGTCTTTTTTCTTGTTAACTCACCCATCTGCTCAGCAATTTTGTGCTTTATTGATTAGTTCCATATGAATAAGTCCCAAGTTTCTTTCTTTTCCCATTCCTCCTTTTACAGAGCAACCTACTTTCCTCTAGGTGGATGCTCTCCTTCTAATCCTTCAGACTAGTCATGGTCAAAACCTACCTTGCCTTCTTTGCTAATCTAGATACTGCCACCCCTGCTTCTGCACACCCAGATGGGAAACAAAATCTTGAATTTATCTTTGACTTTCTCTGTCCTCTTTCTCTCTCCTCACACTTCTCTCTCCTCACAAGCAGTTGTCCCAGTATTATTCCTGTTTCCTAGTCTTTCTTTTCCATGTCTATGGTCTCTTCTTTTCTAGATTGCCTGTTCTGAGCTTTGTGCTGTCCTCCTAATGGGAATTTGGATTCAGATCTGCTTCATGCCAGTCTCTCTCTTTCCCCTATAATCAGAGATTTAATCAAATCATGCTCAAGTCACCAATGGCTATTAATTCCAGTAATAATTTTAATCATCACAATTTAATATTCAGTCATCAAAACAATAATAATACAAATAATTTTTAGTTTTATAACGTTTTCCTACTTTATGTTCTAACTAAGTAGTAGACTTTTGAATCTAAACAGTCCTAGGCTTTTCAACTACATGTCAGGATCTTGCTGTTTCTACCCTCACTTCTTGGTTTTTCAAAACAGTGTCCTTTTGTCAAGGTCTACCTTAAATGCCACTTCATTCATGAAACCTTTTTTAAAGACACTTTTTATTATGAAAAAATTAAATGGACAAAATAATGTAATGAACCTTCATCCACCCATTATACAGCTTCAGTTGTTATCAGTTTATGCCCAGTCTAGTTTTATCTGTACCCCTACCTACTGCCCTCCCTTTTATCGGGCATCGAGCTATATATATAACCACTCCCTCCTCTTTTTGTAGCACTAATATTGCTGTGAGCATTTTATAACTATTGGGATATATTTTATGCCCTCTCCTAGATTTAAAGTCCCTTGAAGGTAAAATGTATGTGTGCTGCCCTTCAGCATCTATCCAGCACTGCCCGGTACCCTAAGTCTAACAGGAAAAACAATAAAATTTTTAAATTTGAGTTAAACTACCTAATGTTATTCGAAAAAGAGTTATTTTATCCAGAGTTAATAATTGTGTCTTTTGACAAAATTATTTCTATCCAAAGCCAACATGAGTACCAATCTTATTTTTGTATTTTCTGAGAAGGAGATCCATGTGCTTCTTTAGTAATCCAATGCCCTATTTAGATTATCTCAATAATCACTCAGTTCTATGCTGAACCTTAGCTCAGGGTGACATTGGATAAATCATTTGGAATTAGCATAGTGAATATATTCTCTTTGCCTGTTTCCTTATTAGCAAATTGCATCTTCCCATTCTAGCTCGCAAGAGAATTACAAGATTAAATAGAGTAGTCACCTATTTATTATACAAGTTATGAACCATTCAGAATTTCTTTTTTGTCCTTCCTAGATCTGTTGTCCAATTTTGTGTTTTTATTATTCATTAGCTCTCTTTTTAAAGGGTGATGCAGAGGGAGAAAGAGGATGTTAAGCTTAAATTATTTAGCAGTGGGGTCAGTAAAAAATTTGGCAGGGTGGAAAATTAAAGCCATTAACTAAAATGAAGATCATCTGCCCTTCATTAACATGAATGACAAAGAATCATCTGTGAAGCATTTTGAATTCCTTAGAGAAGGTCTTTATTTATGTTTGTTTATCTGTGTGTGTTTTGTCATGGACATCCTTAATTTCCTCAATTCTGATATTTCACTGATTCAAGAATTTCATCATGCCTTAAAATATATATAGAATTGAAACATGAACCTCACGAAATCATTTACTATATTGCCATAATAATTTCTAATGTTGAGAATGAGATTGTGGGTTGTATTTAGTTTCTGTTATGCTTATGCATACCCTGGACCAAAATGCTAAATCCAACATTAAACCAAAAAATGGAATTATATAAAAGACGGTGCAAAAGGCTCTATCTGAATGGTTAGAATACTTTGCAAGGTTGTTGTGTGGGAGTAAGTCATGTAGGTAACAAGTGAGCCTGAGAATTACCCAGCCTGTCATTTCAGAGTGTGTTTGTAGTTTATGCATTGTATGTGTAGTTACTCTGATTAAATTATGCCATATTGGGGAAGGTAGGGATAATTATATACTTCAGTGGTATTAATTTAGAGATTTGCAAAAAATCTAAGGATGCATCTTTGTAAAGGCCAGGCTGTTTTATCATTAATCAAGGGATGTAAAGGACTTGGAGAAGTCATCTGGTCTTTTTTACTTACGTTGGGTAGTGCCCTAAAATTGTGCAGAGAAGCCTCGGGGCCATACTGAGAGGTGTTGAGTGACCCTATCTGCCATGCCCATCCCTCTCTCAACCAGAACAGCTCTGCATTCATTGGTCTAAATCAAGTGTTGTATATGGTTTTCTTTTTTATTCTTAAATTTAAGTACTCACAATTAAAAAGTGTTTGAAAACCATTGATCAGACTTAACCACCACTCCCACTCACTTCTATATAAGATTTTACTTGCACCTCAAGAAACTCTGACATATCAGTTACGATCCCATTTTTAAAGTCCAGTTATATATCTTGTGATTATTAGTCCATGCCTGAGTTAGACACTCTTTTGAAATCTTCATTTCAGGTGCACCTGGGTGGCTCAGTGGGTTGAGCCTCTGCCTTCAGCTCAGGTCATGATCTCAGGGTCCTGGGATAGAGCCCTGCATTGGGCTCTCTGCTCAGTGGAGAGCCTGCTTCCCTCTCTCTCTCTGCCTGCCTCTCTGCCTACTTGTGATCTCTTAAAATCTTAAATAAATCTTAAAATAAAATCTTTAAAAAAATCTTCATTTCAAATTTTTTTAGTTATCAGATCTTTACATTAGGTAAATTATTGAGTTCTTTCCTTAAGAATTTGTTTTCAAGTGTAACCTTCCTCCACCCCTTACCTCTTAATCCTAGTTGTTCTTTACTGCTTACCAAATTATGGGCAATCTCTGTATCCCGGCGTTTGTCCTGTTTGAATCACAGGACATCAGAACTATCTAGTGCTGCACACTTCTATGTGCCTGGGAGTATGGTAGAGCCAAGGGGCCAGAGCAAGTTCTCACACATGCTGGGTTGAATTCAGTCTCATAGCAACAATGTCAAGCAACCAAATCTCTGCTGTTTTTGGTTGTGCTTCACATTGTTAGGCCCAAGCAACTAATTTTTTAAAAAACTCTGAGGAAGAAAAATGTTTTTCTTCTCTCTCTAAATAGAAACTGCTGTTTAAGCTTTATGGCAAGTGAAGATGCATTTTTCTTAGTGCTGTGTTTCTTCTGTCTTTCAAGAAATAGCATATTCCATTGGAGAAATATTTTTCAGGACACACAAGCAATATATTTGACATTAAGCCAGAGGCATGGTTGTAAGGTTAATAAATGCTTAATAAAACCACCAGTTTGTTTACTTTCTGAAATCACATAAGAAAAGAAAAATATAACTTTTTTAATGTGTGTAAATTCAGTACTCCTGAAGATGCCAAATAAAAGATTGAAATCCTTCATTTATGACCCAGATAAATAAAATAAAGTAATAAAACACAGAGCTCTATCACAGTTATTTATTAAGTATTCTGTTTTATTTTAGGAGTACCTTAGAGGAGGCATTCTTCACATTTAAAACCAAGAAATTTTAAGTCTACAGTTTAAAAACTGTGTGGTACATTTTAATTTAATATTGACTACTACTATGGAAACAATTAGACTTACTTGTTTTCTGTTTGTTTCTATTCCTGGAAGATTTCTAATATAGTCTCAGTGACCAATTTTCTAGACATCACTTGCAGCTTATCAGTTTGCTTCCATTTAGTAATCATTAGGGCATTTGGATGCATTAAATAGAAATATGATACATGACAGATTTTGATAACATATATAATTTGCCTTAAATACTTTGTGGTGATTGCCTAGTGACTATACTTATGTATATTATATTTATATATGTTCTATATAAATACATATACATATTTTTAGAAACTGCATTATAGATAGACTGAATGTTATATCTTCAATTGTAGAATATGCTTTTCTTTTTTCTTAAATGGCTCTTTTCCGTTTATTATCTGAATCAGCTTTACTAATTGCAGTTAAACTTAAAAACTGCCATAATTTTACAGTGTTTGTACAGACTGGATTGGAGGAAGTGGCAGAAGGGTGGGAAGTGCAGAGGTTCTGGAAGCACTGAGAATAGTGAGGAAGTTCAGGGACTGGTTCCAGTAGTTTCTTTACATCCTAATCCATGCAATTCTCCTTAGCCTTGTATTTATAATTATTTCAGGTCATGCAAATATTTTCATTTGTTCAACATAGCAGTTTAATCTTTCCCATGCTCACATTCTCATATGAATGTGTTGAAATTAAGTTATATATAAAAGTATATATATATAATTTGCGGCTTTCACTCAGAGTCCCTGTGCCTTAGAAACCATTGCCTGTTTACTGATTCCATTGCATCTTGCTGCCTGTGGCATGCCCCTCCCAGTTGAGTAGTCACAGGGGCTCCCTTCTTGTGCCTCAGTTTCAGCTGCTCTGAGGGATTATCCAGTTTTCCAATCTTTAGTTTCTGTCATACTATCCCAAACATAACCTCAAATTTAGTGACTATCAGTTCTGGACTTTCCTCATAAGGTGATAACAGACAAATAGAAAACATTCTATACAACATGCCCTCCACCACAGAACTGAAGGTAGAAGACAGAAGAAAAGACTGCAGACATGTTTTATTTCAACATAAACAAACTTAAATGCTGTGCTGTTTGTCACAAAATGAAAACATTTTATTTATGTTCTTTCACTCATTTTATTTATTCCTTAGTACAACCCTATGAGAAAGGTATTCCTCTTATTCCCATTTTACACATGAAGAAACTGAAGCTTATAGAGGTTTATCATTTTCTCAAAGGCACACAGATAAGAGAGGCTAGGAATCTCACTAGCTCTATCAACTTCCAACCTTCAGAGTTTAAGCTTTTAAGCAGTGCATAATATTTATCCGGCCCTTGAGGTACTCAAAATCTAATTAAGAGATAAACAAAAAAATGAGAGAACATGGAACAATTAGTAATCAATTATACCCCATTACATAAAACTGTTACATGGTAATAACTAGCTTTCTATTTCATAATCCAGGCCATTATGTTAAAAAATTATATATATATTGGGGAAGTAGAGCCCATCTAATTATACTTCTAAAAGAAGAATAATTGCAGCCTCAGAAGGTGGGTTAAAAGCTGAAAGTTACCTAAAGATCATTTTTATTAAATGTTATTCATGAGTTTACTCCCCTTTGTCCAGTGAACCTTATTCTTTTTTTTTTTTAAAGATTTTATTTATTTGTCAGAGAGAGAGAGAGAGCACGAGAGCGCGGGCACAAGCAGCAGGGGAGGGACAGCAGACTGAGGGAGGACAGGCTGCCCACTGAGTAGGGAGCCTGATGACAGATTCCATCCCACCACCCTGGGATCATGACCAAAGTGGAAGGCAGACACCCAACCGACTGAACCACCCAGGCGTCCCAATGATTCTTCTTCCTCTCCCACAGGAGATTGTCTTTCTCATCCTAGCCTTACCACTATAGGGACCACCCATCCCTCAGACCTCAGCACTTGATCTCTCTCAGTTCTGCAGATAGCTCACCCATTAAGCACTCATACTGTGCAGATGATCTTACTGTATTTGATTCAGTGTAACTGTCTGTCTTCAAGAGGGGACAAGGGTTCTTTCTTAAATCAGATACTGAAGTTACTATTCTCGCCTGTATTCCTAATTTTTCTTCTCTTTCTTTTTCATCTTAAACTAACACTTGATAAATACTGTCTCATTGAACTTTGCTATTCTTTTTTTTATCTTTTAAAAAAATTTTTATTTTTTATAAACATATAATGTATTTTTATCCCCAGCGGTACAGGACTGTGAATCGCCAGGTTTACACACTTCACAGCACTCACCATAGCACATGCCCTCCCCAATGTCCATAACCCCACCCCCCCAGCAACCCTCAGTTTGTTTTGTGAGATTAAGAGCCACTTATGGTTTGTCTGCCTCCCGATCCCATCTTGTTTCATTTATTCTTTCCCTACCCCTCAAACCCCCCACATTGCATCTCCACTTCCTCATATCAGGGATATCATATGATAGTTGTCTTTCTCTGATTGACTTATTTCACTAAGCATGATACCCTCTAGTTCCGTCCACGTCGTCGCAAATGGCAAGATTTCATTTCTTTTGATGGCTGCGTAGTATTCCATTGTATATATATACCACTTCTTCTTTATCCATTCATCTGTTGATGGACATCTAGGTTCCTTCCATAGTTTGGCTATTGTGGACATTGCTGCTATAAACATTGCTGCTATAAACAGTGCCCCTCCGGATCACTACATTTGTACCTTTAGGGTAAATACCCAGTAGTGCAATTGCAGGGTTATAGGATAGTTCTATTTTCAACTTTTTGAGGAAACTCCATGCTGTTTTTCAGAGTGGTTGCACCAGCTTACATTCCCACCAACAGTGTAGGAGGGTTCCCTTTTCTCCGCATCCTCACCAGCATCTGTCATTTCCTGACTTGTTAATTTTAGCCTTTCTGACTGGTGTGAGGTGATATCTCATTGTGGTTTTGATTTGTATTTCCCTGATGCCAAGTGATGTGGAGCATTTTTTCATGTGTCTGTTGGCCATCTGGATGTCTTCTTTGCAGAAATGTCTGTTCATGTCCTCTGCCCATTTCTTGATTGGATTATTTGTTCTTTGGGTGTTGAGTTTGATAAGCTCTTTATAGATTTTGGACACTAGCCCTTTATCTGATATGTTGTTTGCAAATATCTTCTCCCTTTCTGTCAGCTGTTTTTTGGTTTTGTTAACTGTTTCCTTTGCTGTGCAAAAGCTTTTGATCTTGATGAAGTCCCAATAGTTTATTCTTGCCCTTGTTTCCCTTGCCTTTGGCTATGTTTCTAGGAAGAAGTTGCTGTGGCTGAGGTCGAAGAGGTTGCTGCCTGTGTTCTCCTCAAGGATTTTGATGGATCCCTTTCTCACATTGAGGTCCTTCATCCATTTTGAGTCTATTTTCGTGTGTGGTGTAAGGAAATGGTCCAATTTCATTTTTCTGCATGTGACTGTCCAATTTTCCCAGCACCATTTATTGAAGAGACTGTCTTTTTTCCATTGGACATTCTTTCCTGCTTTGTTGAAGATTAGTTGACCATAGAGTTGAGGGTCTATTTCTGGGCTCTCTATTCTGTTCCATTGATCTATGTGTCTGTTTTTGTGCCAGTACCATACTGTCTTGATGATGACAGCTTTGTAATAGAGCTTGAAGTCCGGAATTGTGATGCCACCAACTTTGGCTTTCTTTTTCAATATTACTTTGGCTATTTGAGGTCTTTTCTGATTCCATATAAATTTTAGGAATATTTGTTCCATTTCTTTGAAAAAATTGGATGGGATTTTGATAGGGATTGCATTAAATGTGTAGATTGCTTTAGGTAGCATAGACATTTTCACAATATTTGTTCTTCCAGTCCAGGAGCATGGAACATTTTTCCATTTCTTTGTGTCTTCCTCAATTTCTTTCATGAGTACTTTATAGTTTTCTGAGTATAGAGTCTTTGCCTCTTCGGTTAGGTTTATTCTTAGGTATCTTATGATTTTGGGTGCAATTGTAAATGGGATGGACTCCTTAATTTCTCTTGGTTCTGTCTTGTTGTTGGTGGAGAGAAATGCAACTGATTTCTGTGCGTTGATTTTATATCCTGACACTTTACTGAATTCCTGTACAAGTTCTAGCAGTTTTGGAGTGGAGTCTTTTGGGTTTTCCACATATAGTATCATACCATCTGTGAAGAGAGATAGTTTGACTACTTCTTTGCCGATTTGGATGCCTTTAATTTCTTTTTGTTGTCTGATTGCTGAGGCTAGGACTTCTAGTACTATGTTGAATAGTAGTGGTGATAATGGACATCTCTGCCGTGTTCCTGACCTTAGCGGAAAAGCTTTCAGTTTTTCTCCATTGAGAATGATATTTGCGGTGGGTTTTTCATAGATGGCTTTGATAATATTGAGGTATGTGCCCTCTATCCATACACTTTGAAGAGTTTTGATCAGGAAGGGATGCTGTACTTTGTCAAAAGCTTTTTCAGCATCATATGGTTCTTATTCTTTCTTTTATTAATGTATTGTATCACATTGATTGATTTACGGATGTTGAACCAAACTTGCAGCCCTGGAATAAATCCCACTTGGTCGTGGTGAATAATCCTTTTAATGTACTGTTGGATCCTATTGGCTAGTATTTTGGTGAGAATTTTTCACATCTGTGTTCTTCAAGGATATTGGTCTGTAATTCTCTTTTTTGATGGGATCCTTGTCTGGTTTTGGGATCAAGGTGATGCTGGGCTCATAAAATGAGTTTGGGGGGCGCCTGTGTGGCTCAGTGGTTTAGCCTCTGCCTTTGGATCAGGTCATGATCCCAGGATCCTGGGATCGAGCCCCACATCGGGCTGTCGGCTCAGCAGAGAGCCTGCTTCCTCCCTCTCTTTCTGCCTGCCCCTCTGCCTACTTGTGATCTCTGTCTGTCAAATAAATAAATAAAATCTTAAAAAAAAATAAAATGAGTTTGGAAGTTTTCCTTCCATTTCTATTTTTTGGGACAGTTTCAGGAGAATAGGAATTAATTCTTCTTTAAATGTTTGGTAGAATTCCCCTGGGAAGCCGTCAGGCCCTGGGCTTTTGTTTGTTTGGAGATTTTTGATGACTGTTTCAATCTCCTTACTGGTTATGGGTCTGTTCAGGTTTTCTATTTCTTCCTGGTTCAGTTGTGGTAGTTCATATGTCTCTAGGAATGCATCCATTTCTTCCATATTGTCAAATTTGTTGTCGTAGAGTTGCTTGTAGTATGTTCTTATAATTATTTGTATTTCTTTGGTGTTGGTTGTGATCTCTTCTCTTTCATTCATGATTTTATTTATTTGGGTCCTTTCTCTTTTCTTTTTGATAAGTGTGGTCAGGGGTTTATCAATCTTATTAATTCGTTCAAAGAACCAGCTCCTAGTTTCGTTGATTTGTTCTATTGTTTTTTTTGGTTTCTATTTCATTGATTTCTGCTCTGATCTTTATGATTTCTCTTCTCCTGCTGGGTTTAGGCTTTCTTTCTTGTTCTTTCTCCAGCTCCTTTAGGTGTAGGGTTAGGTTGTGTGTTTGAGACCTTTCTTGTTTTTTGAGAAAGGCTTGTACCGCTATATATTTTCTTCTCAGGACTGCCTTTGCTGTGTCCCACAGATTTTGAACCATTGTGTTTTCATTATCATTTGTTTCCATGAATTTTTTCAATTCTTCTTTAGTTTCCTGGTTGACCCATTCATTCTTTAGAAGCATGCTGTTTAGTCTCCATGTATGTGGGTTCTTTCCAAATTTCCTCTTGTGATTGAATTCTAGCTTCAGAGCATTGTGGTCTGAAAATGTGCAGGGAATGATCCCAGTCTTTTGATACCGGATGAGACCTGATTTATGACCCAAGATGTGATCTATTCTGGAGAATGTTCCATGTGCACTAGAGAAGACTGTGTATTCTGTTGCTTTGGGATGGAATGTTCTGAATATATCTGTGATGTCCATTTGGTCCAGTGGGTCATTTAAGGCCGTTATTTCCTTGTTGATCTTTTGCTTGGATGATCTGTCCATTTCAGTGAGGGAGGTGTTAAAGTCCCCTACTATTATTGTAGTATTGTCGATGTGTTTCTTTGATTTTCTTATTAATTGGTTTATATAGTTGGCTGCTCCCATGTTAGGGGCATAGATATTTAAAATTGTTAGATCTTCTTGTTGTACAGACCCTTTGAGAATGATATAGTGTCCTTCCTTGCCTCTTATTATAGTCTTTGGCTTAAAATCTAATTGATCTGATATAAGGATTTTCACCCTAGCTTTCTTCTGATGTCCATTAGCATGGTAAATTGTTTTCCACCCCCTCACTTTAAATCTGGTGGTATCTTTTGGTCTAAAATGAGTTTCTTATAGGCAGCATATTGATGGTTTGTTTTATTTTAAGATTTTTATTTATTCATTTGATAGAGATCATAAGTATGCAGAGAGGCAGGCAGAGAGAGAGAGAGGAGGAAGCAGGCTCCCTGCCGAGCAGAGATGTGGGGCTCGATCCCAGACCCTGAGATCATGACCTGAGCCAAAGGCAGAGGCTTAACCCACTGAGCCACCCAGGTGCCCCTGGGTTTTGTTTTTTTATCCATTCTATACCCTGTGTCTTTTGATTGGGGCATTTAGCCCATTAACATTCAGGGTAACTATTGAGAGATATGAATTTAGTGCCACTGTATTGCCTGTAAGGTGACTGTTACTGTATATTGTCTCTGTTCCTTTCTGATCTACTTTTAGGCTCTCTCTTTGTTTAGAGGACCCCTTTCAATACTTTCTGTAGAGCTGGTTTGGTGTTTGCAAATTCTTTCAGTTTTTGTTTGTCCTGGAAGCTTTTTATCTCTCCTTCTATTTTCAGTGATAGCCTAGGTGGATATAGTATTCTTGGATGCATTTTTTTCTCGTTTAATGCTCTGACTATATCATGCCAGTTCTTTCTGGCCTGCCAGGTCTCTGTGGATAAGTCCACTGCCAATCTAATATTTTTACCATTGTATATTACAGAGTTCTTTTCCCAGGCTGCTTTCAGGATTTTCTCTTTGTCACTAAGGCTTGTAAATTTTGCTATTAGGTGACAGGATGTGGACCTATTCTTGTTGATTTTGAGGGGGGTTCTCTGCACCTCCTGGATTTTGATGCTTGTTCCTTTTGCCATATTAGGGAAATTCTCTACAATAGTTCTCTCCAATATACCTTCTGTTCCTCTTTCCCTTTCTTCTTCTGGAATCCCAATTATTCTAATGTTGTTTCATCTTATGGTGTCACTTATCTCTTGAATTCTCCCCTCGTGGTCCAGTAGCTGTTTGTCTCTCTTTTGCTCAGCTTCTTTATTCACTGTCATTTGGTCTTCTATATCACTAATTCTTTTTTCTGCCTCACTTATCCTAGCAGTAAGAGCCTCCATTTTTTATTGCATCTCATTAATAGCTTTTTTTATTTCAACTTGGTTAGATTTTAGTTCTTTTATTTCTCCAGAAAGGGCTTTTATCTCTCCAGAGAAGGTTTCTCTAATATCTTCCATGCCTTTTTCGAGCCCAGCTAGAACCTTGAGAATCGTCATTCTGAACTCTAGATCTGACATATTACCAATGTCTGTATTGATTAGGTACCTAGCCTTCGGTACTGCGTCTTGTTCTTTTTTTTGTGGTGAGTTTTTCCGCCTTGTCATTTTTTCCAGATAAGAGTATATGAAGGAGCAAATAAAATACTAAAAGGTTGGCAATGATCCCAGGAAAATGCACTTTAACCAAATCAGAAGAGACCCCAAATCGTGGGGGGGGGGGAGGGGGGAGAAAGGGGATAAAACGTTTAGGGAAAAAAAATTAAAAAAAAGAAAACAAATAAAGAAAAAATATAAAAAAGAAAAAATATATATATATTAGACTGGTGACTAGAACAGAGTCACCCACTTAATTTTGGGAGTATTTTGGTCTCTTAGAAGAAACTGCCTCCCAAAAGTTTAAAGAATGAAAAACATATATAAGGGTAAACACAATGAAAGAATGGGAATATGCCTATAAAGATTAAAAAAATTTTTTTTTTAATTTCTAAAAAAGGAGTTGATAAAGTAAGTTGGTTGGGAGAATAAAGAAAAAGAAAGTGGAGAGAATTTATTTGGGCTGGAGACTAGAACAAGCCCGGAGCTAGATTTAGGGTATATTTTGATCTATTAGAAGAAGTTGCACCCCAAATTTTTTAGAAGAAAAAACCCTATGTGTATACAAAAAATAAAGTTAGATACAATGAAGCATAAAATATGACTATAATAATGAAGGTTCAAGAAAGATTATTATTTTTTTTTAATGAAAGGTATTGTTAAGATAAACTAGTTAAAAAACGTTAAAAAGGGAAAGGGTAAAAGTTTAAAAAATTAGAAGAAAAAGAAAAATAAAATTAAATTAAAAAAAAATTAAATTAACTGCAAGACTAAAGAATCATGGGGAGAAAGCCATGAGTTCCATGCTTTGCTTTCTCCTCCTCTGGAATTCCGCTGTTTTCCTTGGTCAGTGAACTTGGCTGGATTTCTTGTTGATCTTCTGGGGGAGGGGCCTGTTGTAGTGATTCTCAAGTGTCTTTGCCCGAGGCGGAATTGCACCACCCTTACCAGAGGCCGGGCTAAGTAATCTGCTCGGGTTCGCTTTCGGGAGTTTTTGTTCCCTGAACGCTTTCCGTAGAGTTCCGGAGGACAGGAATGAAAATGGCGGCCTCCCAATCTCCGGCCCAGAGGGTGCACTTCTCAGTGCACCCTCAGAGAAAAGCCCCAATCACTCCCATCTCCCTGGCCTCCGGCTGCGCTCCGAGCTCACCCAGCCTGCGACCGGTTCAAGGTAACCCCGAGCTGAGAGCTCATTCCTCGGCTCTGTCTCTGTAGCCGGCTTCCCCACTCCAATACCTGTGAGCTCGGCGACACTCAGACACCCTCAATCCTTCTGTGACCCTGCGGGACCTGGGGCCACGGTGACCCCGTGTGAGCTTCACCCCAGTTTAGCCTCTGGAGCGATGTCCCTCCGTGGAGCAGACTTTTAAAAGTCCCGATTTAGTGCTCCGTTGCTCCGCCGCTTGCCGGGAGCCGGCCCCTCCCCCACGGTCTATCCTCCCGTCGCTTTTGATTCACTTCTCCGCCGGTCCTACCTTTCAGAAAGTGGTCGATTTTCTGTTTCTAGAATTGCTGTTCTTCCTCTCTTCGATCTCCTGTTGGATTTGTAGGTGTTCGCAATGGTTTGATAAGCTATCTAGCTGATCTCCTGCTACCTGATGTAGTCTCAGCTGCTACTGCTCCGCCATCTTGACTCCTCCCCCTGAACTTTGCTATTCTATAATGCAGGGAAGGCTTATCTGGAGAAAATCAGAACGTAATGCAAGAGTCCCTACCCTATTTCAGATCTGGCATAGTTCACTTTCCCTGATTCCTTTCAGCCAGTTCCTGAACTTGGGATACCTTTCCTTGACCATTCTTCAGATTGTCCCCTCAGACTGCTGCTAGGCCATTAGTGCTCTTTGTCATCTTTTTTTTTTTTTTTAAGATTTTATTTATTTGACAGAGAGAGAGACATAGAGAGAGGGAACACAAGCAGGGGGAGTGGGAGAGGGCGAAGCAGGCCTCTGGCGGAGCAGGGAGCCTACTGTGGGGCTCGATTCCAGGACCTCAGTATCATGACCTGAGCCGAGGGCAGATGTTTAAGGACTGAGCCACCCAGGCGCCCCTGTCATCTATTTTTCGAGTCTGTCACATAGTTTTCCTATGGACCCCTGTATCATTCACCTAGTTTCCTTTTAAGTCAGTTGATAAAGAACCATGTCCCATTTTACTTGTGTTCAGAATTTTGTACTGTGTTACAGATACTTGTATCTGCTTCTAGCTAATGAGACTCTCCAGGGGAAATTACAGTCTTCAGAGAGAAATGCTTCTTCTAAATTGTGGTATCAGTTTTATAGTTTTGTGTTAAGTTTAACTACTGGAGGGAAAAGGATAGAGATATTTTGAACCAAAGATCCCATTTTTACAAGAGATTTATTTTAGAATTTTCTGGGTTGGCAGAGTTACTTAAATAAAGTTAAGAATTTAAGACTAGATACCAAGTGTCCTGCTTTCTTTTGCTTTCAGGCATATATCCCTAACACGGGATTCACCATGATATCACATCTGTGAAATTAGTCTTTATCATACATACTGAACATAAAGTGGAGCCTATGATTAAAAAGGCTATTTTTTTTTAACCTCAAACTGTATAATTTGCAGCAAAAACAATGGGAAAAAAACATTTATAGGTGTTAGAGTCCATCTTTGCTACTGTATGTGTATGTATACATATATGCTCAAAATTACTATTATATGAAAGACCAATTAAAGTAAGATACAATCAAAAGTGAAAAGATAGTAGTACCTCCCTTTTAAGTGAAAAAGATCCCTAGTCCAACTAGGGATTGCTGACTTGGAAAAATTGGTAGTTTGACACTGTGAAAGAAATAAAATTGTCATGAACAAAGGTGAAAAGGGATTATATTTGTCAAGAAGGGACTTCTACTGAATGAACTGTCTGAAGGCTGTGGCATGTCACATCTTGTCTTGGAGAGTTAATGACTGGTAATGTTGAAGGAATAGGTCTTTTGTCAGATCATTAGGGCAGTCCTAGTTACAACTGCCTTAAGATGTAAGGACTGGTTCAGATAAGGGGCCAAAATACTTCAGGTGAAACATGACTCAATCCAATCACGTTTTACCTGACTAGGAGAGGGAAGCCAAGGCAGTTTTACCTAGAAAGTACTGAGGTAAGCCCTAGGGCAAGAATACAGAAGCTGCTTTTGGTCCTTAGGAAACTGAGAGCTGAAGAGTTTGCTTGGCCTCCAGTTCTGTGCTTGTAGTAGACCATAATTGGCTCAGTCTTGCTCTACTATAGAATATACTCTTTTCACTTAATCATTCTGAAAAAGTGATAATTAAAAATTAAAACTAGTAAATTAAATGAGGTTGGATAAAAAAATATTACTGCTCCTTAGAAGAAAGGACAAGATCCTACACAGTTAAGGCACCTCAAGAACATCAGGAAAACAAAGGGAGAAATTGTTGCTTTCCAAGGATGCTGGAGGTCAAATTCATGCCTGGGTATAATAAAGGAGTATTGGTTATTCTCAGCTATTACTATATCCCAGATATTAATGAGTTTCTAGAACTCATCTACTAATCTTAACCTAAGGAGGACACAGAAAGACACCTAATGAGAAAAACACCAAAGGACCTCATTAGGGTGGGAAGTAAATAATCTTCTAAACTGCAACTTAATAGTTAGTTTTAAAGATATTTTCTTATGGTTTAAAAAAAAATGAAGTTTAAAATGGAGCAGTGCCTACTTCAATACCTAGCACATGATATGTGATCAGCAGATGTTAGTGTCCTCTTATTCCTTTATTCAAAAGGAATTAATATCCTTCATTCCAACTGTAGAGTAGGTCAATTATAGAAATTTGGACAATTTTTAAAGACCATGAAGGAGAAAAAAATCACCTTATAATCCAGCTGTTCAAAGGTAAACACTTAAGATATTGCTTATTTGTTTTTTGTTTTTTTTTTTTTACATTTTTAAATTAGCATATAGTGTATTATTAGCCCCAGGGGTACAGGTCTGTGAATCACCAGGTGATTTACACACTTCACAGCACTCACCATAGTACATACCTTCCCCATGCTTATTCATTTTCTTACCAACATTTTAAATACTTCACACACAGATATCACCGATTGAACTTCTTTTTACGATTCCTCCAATAGTTAGATTCCAGGGCTAACAGTGATCCATTAAAGAAATATAGATCTACTAGTGAATTATTTCAACACTTAGATTCATCAGACGTTAAGTGAAGGACATTGTAACAGAATTGATAAGAGCTGTAAAAATTAGGTTCTTCCCCTGACAAAGGGAGAATATCTCCTATTAAGCAAACTGTTTTACAAATAACAACAATACATGTGGAGAAAATATAAAAAACAGTTATCTGAAGTCATGGGAATATGACCAAAAGCAATAAAAAATTGGAAGGGAATAGAAACATTAGTTGATAGAGTTAATGACACTAAGTGAGTTTCCTGTTTCTCTGGGTTTTTTTCGGCCAGCTGGTGTCATGCTGGGTGACTAAAAACTAGATGGAAACCACCTACCATCTTACTACCTTAAAGAACTAATATTAATTAGCCTAAAATTTGTGAATAAGTCGATACAGAGGAATAAAAAAAGCTGATGGGACAAACAGCAAGTAGTAAGGTCATAAAACTAAACACCACCAGAATACTAGTTACATTAAATATAAATTGATGAAAAACTCCAGAAAAGCAACAAACAAAAAACCCAAAAAGCTCTTTGAAAGGCTTAACATAAGTGATGAAACATCTAAGTAGACCCATCAAGAGAAAATAAAGAGAAAACACAAGTTACCAGTATCAAGAATAGAAGGTGTATCACTACAGATTTTCAAGACAGCAAATGTATAGTATGGAAATAGATGATTATCTTTTTTGCCAACAAATAGAACAATTTAGATGACATAAGTAAATTCTTTAAAATACAACTTTTGCTAATGACAAAAAAAATGAAAAAAATCTGAATAGCCCTTCAATCGAAGAAATTGAGGTTGTGTTTTTTTTTTATGAAAAACCCTCCTACAAAGAAAGCTCTAGGCTTAGATGATTTCATTGGTGAATCCTATCAAATGTTTAAAGAGGAAATAACACCTGTCATATATAAACTCTTAGGAGAGGTAGCAGGAGGGACCACTTCCCAAATAAAATAAATAGTAGCTATTTTAAAAGCACTGCAATATAATTTTAAACAGAGAAAACATTAAACATTTGAGCCCATAACAGTAAAAAAAAGTATCTTAGTACATTTGGGCTGCTATAACAAATTACCACAGACTGAGTGGCTTATAAATAACTGAAATTTCTTACAGTGCTAGGGTCTGGGGAGTCTAACATCAAGACACCAGGTTGGTTGCATTCTGGTCAAGAGAATCTGAATCAGAGCCAGTACCTTCTCACTGTGCCCTCACAAGGTAGAAGGGGCAAGGGATCGCCGTGGCATCTTTTATAAGACACCAATTTCCTTCATGAGGACTCCACCCTCATGACCTAGGCACCTCCCCAGTACCCTATCTCCTAATTGGGGGGGGGGGGGTTAGGATTTCATTATAGGAATTTGTGGAGGAAATAAACATTTATTTTTATTTTTTTAATTTTTTAAAAGATTTTATTTATTTATTTGTCAGAGAGAGAGAGAGCGAGCACAGGCAGACAGAGCAGCAGGCAGAGGCAGAGGGAGAAGCAGGCTCTCTGCCGAGCAAGGAGCCCGATGTGGGACTCGATCCCAGGACGCTGGGATCATGACCTGAGCCGAAGGCAGCTGCTTAACCAACTGAGCCACTCAGGCGTCCCGGAAATAAACATTTAGACCATAGCAGTATCATTTCTAGTTTATAAATAAACAGAAAGGGGATGCCGGGGTGGCTCAGTCGGTTAAGCCACTGCTTTCAGCTCAGGTCATGATCCCAGGATCCTGGGATGAGTCCCGCTCATTGGGCTCCTTGCTCTGCAGGGAGCCTGCTTCTCTCTCCGCCTCTGCCTGCCACTCTGCCCACTTGTTCTTGCTCTCTCTCTCTCTCTCTCTGACAAATAAATAAACAAAATTTTTTTTTAAATTTTTAATTAAAAAAATAAATAGCAGGTACAGGTGTAAGGAGAGTTTACTACATGGTTTAATAGTTTGTGTTTTCCTTTTGGATCTTAAAAGACAGCTTTATTTTTTGTTTCATAAGTTGAATAAATAATAAATGTACATAGAAAAGAAAATAGCACCTGCGTGGCTTCATCGGTTAAGCATCTGACACTTGATTTCAGCTCAGGTCATAATCCCAGGGTGATGAGATCCAGCCCTGAGCCAGGCTCTGTGCTGGGCATGGAAAATGCTTAAGATTCTCTCATTCCCTCTCCCTCTGCCCCTCCCCCTGCTAACGTGCTTTCTCTCTAAGAAAGAAAAGAGAAGAAAAACAAAGTTACAAGAATGTAGACAGTGAAAGGGAAAATCTCCTTTTCCTTCACCTGCCTCCTCTAGTTTCCATTTCCTATCCCTAGAGGCAACCAGTTTTTTAATTTCTTTATTAGTTTTTACAATGATACCCGCTGCATACATAAGTATATATGGGAGTATATACATAAGTAATATGTGTGTATTAATATATATACCTATCCTTTTAAGAAACTTCTTTAAAATATAAAACAGTCGAAAATTTTTAAATGTTTTGTTAAAATAATCATTGACCACTTTATTTTTCTCTGTGTTCTCTGCTATACTTCTCAAGACAGGCAGCATTGGATAGTCCTGAATACCTTGGGAATTTGGCAAGGGGACAGTTGAGTTGAGGAAATTATTTAATTTGTATTTAGGGGAATATATTTGGGTGTTTCATAGTCCATTTGTAAAGTTAATTTTTCTTACTAGCATGCCCCCATGTAGGAACGGCCTTAGAAATTATCCTTCTCGCTGTCCTGACTCCAAGAAAACTGTAGAGCTTAGGGTTGTATCATGATGTGAGTATGTTTCATCTACCCAGCACTACAGGTTATATAGATTGGTGGAGGTAGTGGTAGAGGAATAAGCTTGATATATATGTAGCTAAATGATAACTTGTGGATTAATCTCCCAAGAATCAGAAATGCAAATTTATAAAGAAAGAAAATTTAGGGAAAAAAGTACTCCAGAAATTCCAGGCAATTAATAAAAAATATTAAATTATTTTTCTGAATTTTGTTATGTTTGTAGAACTATCTGTATTTAAGATTTATAACTTCAAGGGGTGCCTGGATGGCCCAGTCTGTTAAGTGTCCAGTTCTTTTTTTTTTTTTTTAAGATTTTATTTATTTGTCAGAGAGACAGAGAGAGCACAGGCAGGCAGAGGCAGCGGGAGAAGCAGGCTCCCCATGGAGCAGGGAGCCTGATGTGGGACTCCATCCCAGAACACTGGGATCATGACACCAGCCAAAGGCAGCCACTTAACCGACTGAGCCACACAGGCATCCCAAGTGTCTTGTTCTTGATTGCAGCTCAGGTCATGATCTTGGGGTCATGAGATCAAGCCCTGCCTTAGGTCCCATGCTCAGCATAGAGTCTGCTTGAGATTCTTTCTCCCTCTGCCTCTGCCCCACCCCCACTCGGGCACCCCACTCTTTCTCAGTCTCTTTCAAATAAAAAAAAATAAAATCTTTAAAAAAATTTGTGGGGTGCCTGGCTGGCTTAGTTCATAGAGCATGTTGATCTCAGGTTCATGAATTTGATCCCCACAATGGGTGTAGAGAATACCTAAAAAATAAGTTTAATATTTATAAATTTGTAAAATTTAAAATTTTATCATTTGTTCTGGTTTCTTTTCTCATTCTTTTTTGTTTTTGTTTTTTTTTTTAAATTTATTTATTCATCAGAGAGAGGGAGAGAGAGCGAGTGAGCACAGGCAGACAGAGTGGCAGGCAGAGGCAGAGGGAGAAGCAGGCTCCCCGCCGAGCAAGGAGCCCGACGTGGGACTCGATCCCAGGATGCTGGGATCATGACCTGAGCCAAAGGCAGCCGCTTAACCAACTGAGCCACCCAGGCATCCCTCTTTTCTCATTCTTAACATTCACTTTCTTACCTAACTTTTAATTTTAGAACTGTAAATTGTTTTAAAGAGGAATCACAAAATTTTTAAGCTACAGGATATACAAAAACTGGATCTGCCCTGTCTAACTTGTAGGAGAAACTGAAGGAGAAAGATGTGAAATTGATCAATGGCAGGATACAGATGCTCCTTAATTCTAGACTTTAGGAGAAAAAAAAGAAAAATATATATAAATATAATGGAGGTTAAAAGTTAAATATCTCAGAGCAGAATAAAATAAAATATTTAATTTCTAAACTGCTAAAATGAGAATGCAAGCTTAATTCCACAGAATATAAGAAAGAAAAAAAAAGTAGTTAGTAATATAAATTAAATGGCAGGAAGAAATATAATGACAGGGACACCTGGGTGGCTCAGTGGGTTAAGCCTCTGCCTTCAGCTCAGGACTGGATCCCAGGGTCCTGGGATTGAGCCCCGAGTCAGGCTCTCTGCTCAGTGGGGAGACTGCTTCTCCCTCTTCCTCTGTCTACTGCCCTGCCTACTTGTGCTCTCTTCAAATAAAAATAAAATCTTAAAAAAATATAATCACAAAAAATATAAATGAGTTAAATCCCCCTAATAAAAAAAAAGCCCTTATCTAATTGGGGTTTCAAAAATCCAGCTATACGCTTTTTAAAAGAGTAAAGGAAAGTGTACTTTTAAATTATGTTGGAATATACTCATATCAGAACCACCTAGAAACTTTTTTTTTAAGATTTTATTTTATTTATTTATCAGAGAGAGGGAGAGAGAGAGAAAGCACATGAGTGGTCGGGGAGGGGCAGAGGGAGAAGCAGGCTTACCGATGAACAAGGAGCCCAATGTGGAACCTGGGATCATGACCTGAGCCTAAGGTAGATGCTTAACTGACTGAGCCACCCAGGTGCTCCCCACCTAGAAACTTAATATCGGAATCACATAGAGAAGTCATTACATTAGAATCAGGGGGGGTAGACTTTGGGATAAAGGGACTTCTTTTTTCAGGACTCTAGGAATTAAGTAGATATGTTTGGTATATCTGGGCATTGCTATACCAATGATATACCAATTGATATGCCAAGCAGTCATCGTGGTGACTGCTTGTGGAGAAAGAAATGGGGTACTGATGAGCAGCATAAAAGGTACATTTACTTCTACACTGCACCATATGCCTTTTTGGGCCATTTAAAACTTGGTTTCTTCATTTTTAAAAATTTTTTTACTGGTTGAAAAATTGTTCACCAATCAAACAATTGTATTGTTCACTTGAATAATTAACAGCTTTAATAGAATATTTGGGGGAGGTCATCACCCATATGCAATTATGTGATTTATGACAAAGGTGCAAGTCAGTGGTGAAGAGGATGATCTTTTTGAATAAATGATTTTGGATCAATTGGTGACCTATATGAAAAATATGAACCCTGACCCCTTCATCACATTATATATAAAATTAACTCAAAATGGATAAAAATCTAATGCGAAGGGTAAAATAAAGAAACTTCTAAAAGAAAATATAGGAGAATAGCTTCATGACCTTAGGGTAGGCGATGTGTTCTTAAATACAAAAAGTACTAACCATAGAGGAAAAGACTGATAAAATAGACTTCATTAAAAAGAAGACCCTTTGTTTATCAAAAGACACCTTTAATAAAATGAGAGAACAATCCACAGAGTGGAAAAAAAATGTAAAACAACTATTGAGAAAGGACTTATGTCCGGGCACCTTGGTGACTTAGTGGGTTAAATGTCTGCCTTCGAGTCCCGCATTGGGCTCCCTGCTCAGCAGGGAGTCTGCTTCTCCCTCTCCCTCTGCTTGCTGCTCTGCCTACTTGTGCACTCTGTCAAATAAATAAATTTTTTAAAAAAGGAACAAAAAGAAATATATTTGGACATAAGTCCAAATATATTTCTTTTTGTTCCTTTTTGGACTTATGTCCAAATATATAAATTATATATATATATATATAAATTATATATTTGGACATAAGTCCAAATATATAAATTGGACTTATGTCCAAATATATAAATTACTGTTATAAATCAGCAAAAGAAAGACAACTTAATGTTTTGAAAAATGGGCAAGACTTCAACAGTCACTTCAAAACTATAGATATCTAGGGGCACCTGGTGTCTCAGTCAGTTAAGTGTCTGCCTTTGGCTCAGGTCATGATCCCAGGGTCCTGGGATTGAGCCCTGAACCACCACCCCCAAAGGTTGTTGGGCTCGCTGCTCAGTAGGGAGTCTGCTTCTCCCTCTGTCCATACTCCCCCTGCCACACTGAGCACTCTCTCTCTCTCAAATAAATAAATACATAAATAATTAAAAATATACATATCTCAAAGGTCAATAAGCAGGTGAAAATGTTTCAATATCATTATTTATAAGGGAAATATAAAGTAAAACCATAGTCAGATACCACTATACAGGAAAGTTTTCAAAATCAGATACTACAACTCTTGTACATTGCTGGTGAGATGTAAATTGATACAACCCCTCTGCTCCTACCATTTCTATCTCCCGTATACCCCCTAACAAATTTTTATCATGCCACAAAACTCCTTTGCTTATCACAAGGTGATAGCTTTTCCTTTATAGTTCAACTAGTAAATATGAAGCACATAAGAATAGTTAAGCACATAAATCTTACACCCTCCTTTCTTATTCATTCATCCTACCTTTACTTTCTGCATGCTCCTTGGTTCCTTATTATAAGACAAAGGGTCCTGTGTTTCCTCACTTATTCATGGAGGGATTTTCAATCTATCATAACTTAATAGGTAAATGGTTTTTGCATTGATGTTATTAGGAGAGAGGGCATGTGGAACAGCTCCTTAAAGACAGAAAACTTAAAATTTTGTATTAGCCTCAAGGGGCTCTGTATATACTAATCAGTCTATAAAGAGGTAATAAATTTAGCATGATTATGGCCTGAAAAAAATCACCAGGATATTATGGATGTGAAGTTGCTCTCACACTCTTGGCATGACAGTGGAATGACCCTCCTATTTTGTCTGAGCTTTACTTCCATTCTATCTTATATGTTAACATATTTTTTTCTTTTTTTTTAATTTGTCAGAGTACAAGCAGAGAGGAGCAGCAGGTAGAGGGAGAAGCAGGCTTCCCACCAAGCAAGGAGCCCAATAAAGGACTCGATCCCAGGACCCTGGGATCATGACCTGAGCGGAAGGTAGATGTTATTTATTTATTTATTTATTTATTTAATTTCTTTTCAGCTTAACAGTATTCATTGTTTTTGCACCACACCCAGTGCTCCATGCAATACGTGCCCTCCTTAATACCCACCACCTGGCTCCCCCAACCTCCCAACCCCTGCCCCTTCAAAACCCTCAGGTTGTTTTTCAGAGTCCATAGTCTCTCATGGTTCACCTCCCCTTCCAGTTTCCCTCAACTCCCTTCTCCTCTCCATCTCCCCATGTCCTCCCTGTTATTTGTTATGTTCCACAAATAAGTGAAACCATATGATAATTGACTCTCTCTGCTTGACTTATTTCACTCAGCATAATCTCTTCCAGTCCCGTCCATGTTGCTATAAAAGTTGGGTATTCATCCTTTCTGATGGAGGCATGATACTCCATAGTGTATATGGACCACATCTTCCTTACCCATTCATCTATTGAAGGGCATCTTGGTTCTTTCCACAGTTTGGCGACTGTGGCCATTGCTGCTATGAACACTGGGGTACAGATGGCCCTTCTTTTCACTACATCTGTATCTTTGGGGTAAATACCCAGTAGCGCAATTGCAGGGTCATAGGGAAGCTCTATTTATAATTTCTTGAGGAATCTCCACACTGTTCTCCAGAGTGGCTGCACCAACTTGCATTCCCACCAACAGTGTAAGAGGGTTCGAAAGGTAGATGTTTAACTGACTGAGTCACCCAGGTATCCTACATACTTTTTTTCTATTATAGGTACCCAGAGAAGCAAATGAAAACAAAACAAAACAAAACAAAACAAAAAACCTTCTTTTTCTGTTTCTTCTCATAGTCATCACACACTGAAATCACTGTTTCCTGTGGCCAGAGATTTCCTCTAGTCTCTCTTCAAATGTAGTCTGTGCTGTTCCAACCTTTTCTCTCCACAGCACTCCTGCAGTCAAATCAGAGCTTTCAGAAGCTAGAGTTCCCTCTTGATTCTAGTGATTTCAAAATTGACTTCCAGGAAAAGGAATTAATAAAGAATTCACTTTTTTCCATACATAGGTAACTGGTTCAAGGAATTATCTTTTAAAATGCAAACAAATTTCCAATGGAATTTTAAGTTCTAACAGACTGGTTGGTAAAGGGATGGAGGTTGGTTTTTTTAGGCTAGTAATCTTCCCTGTAACCTTTCTTCTGCTCCTTATAGCTATAAATGACTTCTTTTCCAGGAAGGCTAGTTCTGTTTTCAACAGACTATAAAGTATAGCTATCTGGTCTGCTTTTAGTCCCATGTAAATTTGATCTATTTTCTTTCAGAGGTATTGCCTCAAAAAGCTAGGTGGAACTGTCAATGAGTTGAAGTTGAAAAGAGCTTTTTTTTTTCTCCTCCTCAGACTAAAACACCCTAAGTTGCAAGGACTAGGTGATCTTAGTTTTTTTGGAAAGTGCAAAATGTTATTTTTCATGGATGGTAGTAAACAAAGAAACAGAATGCATCATTGGCAACACTTATCTAAATCAACCTTTTGGTTATTCATAGCTTACAATGGACCTGTTTGTAGATATGGGCCTGAATATTAAAAAAAAAAAAAAGACCAGCATTCAAAACTTCTGTAAAAAGCGTTAGCAGCTAACCAAAGTTCAACCATTGCTGCCTTTGTACTGAACATGCAAAATGCTTCCACTGTCAAAAAGAGATACCATTTCAATAGTTTATAAATATATGGTGTTTAAAAGTTACAGATCTGCAGCTTTAACATTTTAAAGCCAGTGCCTCAGAGTATGGAAGGTCCATAATCCAGAGTAATCAATGGTATGTACATGTTATATATTATACACACATATATATGTATTCTGTTAATAAGTTGTCATTATTTGAAGTACGAGTAAGTAACAATGTAAAAACTCAGAAAAAGATTGTGGGCTCAGTTCTTTTAAGTGTGTAAACTGTTTCCTAGTAAAAGGTATAGAACTCTTTGAGGTTCTCATTTAATTCAAACTCTTCTTCTTGGTCTTTTTTTTTTAATAAATAGTAAATATACTTTTAAAAAATTAATAGTAAATTTAGTAATAGTAGTAAATAGTAAGTAGTAAGTAGTAAATAGTAGTAGTAAGTAAGTAGTAGTAAATAGTAAGTAGTAAGTAGTAAATAGTAAATAGTAAACAGAATAACACCTGTTATATGGGAGTTAACAATTTCCTTGCACCTTATTTAAAACTTGATAATGCAAAAAAATTTATAAACTCTCTCTTCGATTTGTGTCTTTGACATAGCTTCTTGTTTTTACACAGACATTTTTTTTAATATATATATATTTTTATTTCTTTTCAGCGTAACAAAGTTCATAGTTTTACACCATACCCAGTGCTCCATGCAATGCGTGCCCTCCACAATACACAGACATTTGAAATTGGTTATCTATACAGAAAGAATGGAGTTATCCAAGGAACTAGTGACTGTGGCCCAAGGGACTAGCAGGACAAAATGATTAAGTATATTAATGATAATAATAATTGCAGCTACCATATGTAGTACTTACAATAAAAGGAATGGCTTTAAGCCTTTATGTATACAGCTCATTTAGTCCTTGCAAAACCCTATAAAGTAATTATCATCCCCTATTTACAGAGGATAAATCCAAGGCAAAATTGTTTCTAACATAAGCCTAGTTAGGAACTGTCAAATTTGAACCTAGGGTCTGGCTCTGAAGCAACATTCATAACTATCCGAATTCATTCAATTATCTAATCAGTTATTCAGTCTTTAATCAAATACTTATCAAATTTGTATTATGTTCTTAGCACTGTGGTAGGCTCCAGGGCATACATGAATGAGTTTAACCAGATATGGTACCTGTTCTTATAGAACCTAAGGTCTAGCAATGAACATGAGCATTGATCAAATAACTATACAAACAAATGTAAATTTACAATGTGATTGGTGTACAAGGGAGATATATGTGATGCTATCAGGGTTAGGGAGATTGGGAAAAGTTTCACTGCAGAACTCACACACGCACTAGATATGAGGATGAGTAAACTCAAACTAGACAAAGAAGAAAAGGAAGAGATTTCAAGGCAGAAGGAAAGATCACATACAAATCCTCTATGGTAAAGGGGAACAGGAGGAGTTCTAGTAACTGAAGAAAGACCAATGAGGTGGGATCACAATGGGTAAGAGCGAGAAGAGTGCAACACACGGCTTGAAATGTTAGCAAGTCCAAGCATGACATTGAAAGATGTTAAACTGGGACAGGGGTGGTGGTGGTAGGATTACATGAGTGGATTGGTGTTTTAAAAGGATCATTCTGACTTTAATATTGACAGTGGAATAGAAGAGGATCAATGGATAATGGATAAAAATAAATGAGCAGGAAGATCACTGTAGTGGCCCAGGTGACAGATGAAGGTAGCCTGGACTGGATTGATGGTGGTGATATACGGAAGTGGATAGAATCAAGCTAGGGTTGACTATAGTAGGCAGAGAAATCAATAGGACTCTCTTGCAAAATGATCTAAGCCAATTTGGTCACATACAGCCATTCTGTTTTTTTAATTTTTTTTTTTTTAAGTAGGCTCCACGCCAACATGGGACCTGAACTCACAATTCTGAGATCAAGAGTCACATGCTCCACTGACTGAGCCAGATAGGCACCCCTGTTTTGTTCTTTTTGACAGGAAAAAAGTAGCCACCAACTTTTGAAATAAGTGTGTGGGGTACTTTGGCACACCTTGATACAAAGTTAAAAGTAAGTCTCAGACCAAATTCTGGCATCCTAATAGACACTTTGAAAATAAACAGTTATTAATAAAGAGGCTTATATACACAGGTCATACAATCTCTTCTGTAAGCTCAGTTAAGTTCCAACTCTCCATCCTTTTATGTACTGTCATGTTGTTATCTGTTGCTGCATAATAAAGGGCCCCCAAATTTAGTGACTAACACAACAATAAATATTTATTATCTCAGGGCACCTGGGTGGCTCAGTGGGTTAAAGCCTCTGCCTTCAGCTCGGGTCATGATCCCGGGGTCCTGGGATCGAGCCCCACATCGGGCTCTCTGCTCAGCGGGGAGCCTGCTTCCTCCTCTCTCTGCCTGCCTCTCTGCCTATTTGTGATCTCTGTCTGTCAAATAAATAAATAAAATCTTTAAAAAAATATTTATTATCTCATTGTTTCTATAGATGAAGGCTAAGTCAAATTGGTTGGGTTAGGGGTACCTGGGTGGCTCAGTGGGTTAAAGCCCTCTGCCTTCGGCTCAGGTCATGATCCCAGAGTCTTGGGATCAAGCTGCACATCGGGCTCTCTGCTCAGCAGAGAGCCTGCTTCTCTGCCTACTTGTGATCTCCGTCTGTCAAATAAATAAATAAAATCTTAAAAAAAATTGGTTGGGTTGTTATGGTTTAGGGTTTCTCATGAATCAAAAAGTTGGCTGGTGCTTTGTTACCTGAAGGCTTGACTGGGTCTGGAAGACCTACTTGTAAGTTGGCTGACTCACATGCCTGGCAAGTTAGTGTGGATTATTGGCAAGAGACCTGTGGACCTCCCCAATATGCATCTCCATTAGGTTGCTTGAACAGCTTCACAACATGGTGCTTGTCTTCCTCTAAAACAGATAATCCAAGAGGACAAGACAGAGTCAGCAATGTCTTTTAAGACTTAGTTTTGGAAGGGGATAGAGTATGAGGTAACTAGGTGATGGACATTAAGGAGAGCAGGTGATGTAATGAACACTGGGTATTATATAAGACTGATGAAGGGGCACCTGGTTGGCTCAGGGTTAAGCCTCTGCCTTCGGCTCAGGTCATGATCCCAGGGTCCTGGGATTGAGCCCCAAGTCAGGCGCTCTGCTCAGCAGGGAGCCTGCTTCTCTCCCTCTCTCTGCCTACTTCTGCCTACTTGTGATTTCTCTCTCTGTCAAATAAATAATCTTAAAAAAAAAAAGAACTGATGAATCACTGAACTCTATCTTTGAAACTAATAATATATGTTAATTAATTGAATTTAAATTTAAAAAAAAGAAAAGAAACTTAAAAAAAACCTTATGATGTCATTTAGGTATAAACTCCTAATTGTAACCTACATACATTCTGTTTTACATATGATACATTTATTGCCTGCTGAGTAAAGTAGGCAATTCTCATAATTATGGACAAGATTTATGCTTGTAAATCTATTTGAATTAAACTGAAAAAATACCTTTAAAATGTTTTTTCTGATTGAAATATTTTTATTATCTTGCTAGAAAATAATCTTGAACCAATCATATTGAAAAATCTTAAATTATGGGTTAAAATGTGTGTTTTCAGAGCAATGGTTAAGATCTTCTATATGAGTTACTACTTTTTCTCTTTGGAAATCTAATACAGTTTTTCCAAACCAAAAAAAGAAAAAAAAAGAAGAGAAAAAGAAAAGACTTAGCTTTGGAAGTTATGTATCTTCATTTACAGACTATTTTATTGGTTACACACGTTATCTCTCTTTAGTGTAGGAGGGAACTACACAAAGGGTTGAAGAGTAAGGATTATTCATATTAAGGTCATGAGGGCCAATTTGAAGACTGGCTACCACATACATGAAAGGTTCACTTAAGGTAGATGTAGCACAAATTTAGAATCCTTTCAAGTAGTCAGAATCCACTGAATCAAGCTGGATACAGGATGTTTCTGGGATCAAATCTTGGTGCCTTTCCTAAGGATACAGATTATGGGGCTTGTTAGATTTTGATTGCCTTTTCTGATAAAGTAGAATGTCTAAAATATATTAGCCAATTCACATAGCTAGACCAACCTCAATTTCATCAATGAAAACCAACTGCTAATATTCATCATGTTAATTAGCAAAATTCTGGTGTTCAAGATAAATATAACTAAAATGTGTATCATAGCTTCCTCTAGAGTATAGCTTTTTTGACTAAATATTAGCTGCCATCCCTGGGAGTATGAATTCCCAGTTATGGCAAGCAATAGCATTTATGCTGTAGCCTAAGTCAACACACACATATACTCGCAAATAGTATCATATTGTCTATATACAATTATTTTAAATTATTTTAAAGTAAATTAGACATCATAGTACATTCTATAATTTCGACAGTGCAACCCATAAAAAAAGTAACTGTATAGCCAATGAGTTACTGAATGGGGCTGCTCATATGCGATAAAGTAACTTACAGTGGAAATTACTAAATGATCATTAGCACACCATTTCTAGCACTGTGGTATATTGTAGAAAGCACTTACATTGATTTTTTTTAAAGATTTTATTTATTTATTTGACAGACAGAGATCACAAGTAGGCAGAGAGAGAGGAAGGGAAGCAGGCTCGCCTGCTGAGCAGAAAGCCCGATGCGGGACTCGATCCCAGGACCCTGGGATCATGACCTGAGCCGAAGGCAGAGGCTTTAACCCACTGAGCCACCCAGGTGCCCCCTTACATTGATTTTTTAAAAAATATTTTATTTATTTATTTGACAGAGACACAGGGAGAGAGGGAACACAAGCAGGGGGAGTGGGAGAGGGAGAAGCAGGTTTCCCCCTGAGCAGAGAGCCTGATGTGGGGCTCGATCCCAGGACCCCGGGATCATGACCTAAGCCAAAGGCAGACACTTAACAACTGAACCACTCAGGTGCCCTGACTTTTATTTTTGAAGATGAATCATTTGGAACTATATTAAGAGTTATTTTGAGAATTACGTGTGTGAATAATTTCAAACACTTAGGACAAATGCCTGGCATGTAGTAAAGTTGTTGGTAAATGTGATGATGATGGTGGTGGTAGTGATCATCTAAAATTTCAGATAGATACATGCCTCTATGATTATCAGGTGTACTGGACACGGAGGTAGATCCCACTGATACGAGATTCCTCTTCAGGACTAAAGGACTTGTTTATTCAACTGCTGGGAGTGCTGTTGGCTCAAGATGTCAACTCTGTCCTTGAATTGTCATACCCAAGGGCATACCTACTCCCTGGGGGCAGTCTTTATCCAGTAACTGGTCATTGATGAGTATAAGAAGGCCGAGCTCCTCTACCTCAGCTTAGCCTCTGAAGGGCCACCTAGCTTCAGTCATAAAGAGGGTTGACTTAGGCTATGTAAAAACTCTATCACAAATTCTCGCTCTACCCAGTCCTGCATTTTGCCACAAGTGTTAATTCCAAGAAAATTCCCTAATAAATTTCCCTGCATGCAAATCTCCATCTCAGGTTCTGCTTCCCAGGGAACATGACTAAAAACATCAGTTGTTAGTGAATTAAAAGTCTGCATTAACAGACATA